>JAHLJT010009419.1:177468448-177508533 GCA_031308135.1 Acheta domesticus
TGTGCGCGCAGCCTCCTGCAGGCCAACGGTCGCGGCGAGGTGACATTCAAGGCAGGGTTGGAAGTGGTGGCGATGGTTGGTGAGAGGCCCCCTAGTGTTGCAGATGATGGCAAGGGTTTGAGGGGTCGGCAACATTTAATGGGAAGCGGCAAGGTTTGCGGGGAGGCAAGGGTTGCGAGCGGCAAGGGCTGGCGGGGAGTTGTCTGCCTCCCGCAAGCCAAATGGTCTCATGAGGGAGACGTAGAAGGCAAGGTTGAGGAGGTGGCGAAGGTTGGTGAGGCGCCCAAGTGTTGCAGGTGGTAGAAAAGGGTTTGAGGGTTGCGTGGGCAGTTAGGGATGGTGGGGATGGTAAGGGTTATTGAGAGAAAGGTTTGCTGGAGGCAGCAAGAGTTGGTAGAACTCACAGGGATTGGTAGAAGCGACAGGGGTTGGTAAGGGCAGCGAGGGTTTGCAGTACCAACAAGGGCTGGCCGAAGCGGAAAAGATTGGTGGGAACAACAAGTGATAACGGTGGCAAGGGCTGGTAAGGTCGACAAGGGTTGCAAGCGGTGGCAAGTTTTTGAAAGGGCAACATGGATGGCGGAGTTGGCAAGGGTGATATGAGCGGCAGAGGTTGGTGGGTGCGGCAAGTGTTGGCAGGGACGGCAAAAGATTCGGCGGAACCAGAGAGGGTTGGCAGGGATGACACGGCGGTGGAAAGCCGAGAGGGTGGCTGGGCCGGTGGAGACGCCCAAGGTACTAGCAGAAGAGGGTGGTAAGGACAACATGGACGGCGGAGTCAGCAAGGGATGACATGAGCGGCAGAGGTTGGTGGGTGCGGCAAGTGTTGGCAGGGATGGCAAAACATTTGGCGGAGCCGGAGAGGGTTGGCAGAGATGACACGGGGCAGTGGAAGCCGAGAGGGTGGTTGGGCCAGTGGAGACGCCCCAAGGTGGTGGCAGTAGAGGGCGGTACGGACGGCGTGGGCAGGGTGATGGGGGCTGCGCGGGCGTGGCGTTTCGCGAGGAAACGTCCTCTCATTTGGGTGCGCGGGCGGGGTCGCGGGCGGGGCGGGGCGGGGCGTGGCGGGGCGGGGCGGGGCGGGGCGGGACGGAGCAGCGGGGCGGACGCTTCGCCCGCATACGAATGACGGCGAACGAGCTAACGGCGCCGTCTGCTCGCGCGCCTTCGCCAAATGAACCGCGCGCCGCGGCGGCCGTCGTCAGGGCCAAAGGGCGGTAGGGGTGGGGGAGCGCCCGACCGCCCACGCGTTGCGCTTGGCTTCCCCGTCGCCCTTCGCCCGCCCGCTGTGCGAAAACGCGCCCTTCCGCAATGGTAGGCCGCCGACACATTTGCTCTCGGCTCTCGCGGCCTGTTCCAAATTCTCTTGACTTTTTTTCTCTGACACGTAATTTCGCATCTTTTCGGTGCCGAATTTCAGTTGCTTCGACTTCTTCGTCTCCAGCATTTCTCTACACTAAGGTTTCTGATATCTTTTGTCTAGGTTTTCCCCTCCCAATCATGCTGTTCATTATAAATCAATTTTCTCCTACCATCTAGGCAATTCCTGCTTTCCTGTATGTAAAGCCCGTAGCATCCCGGACGATAATAAAACGTAAAGCACGCAAGACAATGTTCCTCGCAGCCACTAATTTCAAAGTTTTATTGTCGCGCATTATCGTCACCACGAACCCAGCAGCCCTAGACGACTTAAGTATTTACTTTTAGAGTAATCTCATTTTCAGAACATCGTAGCCTACAATATTCATGGCTCTCGTTGTTTGCTTGATATCTCTGTCGACACCCTTGAACTGTCCTTTAATCTCCTCAGGATTGGTCCTGAGTCACATCACTCTTCCAATTTGCTATTTAATCTTCGAGTTCATTGCCACCTCTTGCCTCATCGACACAACCACCTAACAATGATGCTTTCGTTAAACCCTCTGGATTTGCCATCGGCTTCCAGTTCCCCAGTCACCTCCACTTCGCTTTTTCTCTCGCCAGAGTGCGACGGTTCCAGCCTATTCCATAACTCCAACTCCATCTTGTCTGTCTCCACCTCCGTCGTTCCCACCAATATTAGCACCGCCTCCACCTCCAACCTCTTGCGGCAACTCCTGCACCACCCATCCTTCTTCTTCTTCTTCTTCTTCTCCTCCTCCTGCACCTCGAACCCGTCAAGCCAATTGCACCGCCGCCTCCACCTCCACACCTCGCCCTTCTCCTTCTCCAGCAGCAGCTCCAGCTGTTCACTCCGCCCAGTCTCTCGGTCGGTCGGTCGGACAGTCGAGCGGGCGTATTTGCTTTCCGAGATGAAACCGGAAAGTGTTCGCCATTTGTTTTCCGACTTAAAACGGAGGCGGGAGGCCGGGCGGGCGGCGGCGGCGGCGGCGGTGGCGACGGCGCGGCGCGGTCGGCAAATAATATCCACTGCCGCCCGCACCGGCTGGTCCCGCAGCGTGCGTGCGTGCGTGCGTGTGGTGCCGTGGGTACACAGACGTGTCACGGGCCGCCAATATGCGTATTATCACACACAGACGCGGCCTGCGCGATGCCGGCTCAAAGCGCATTCGCGGGAAGCGCGGGTGGGAGTGGGAGTGGCTGGCGGGGGGGGGAGGGGGGGAAGTCAATGTTATGCTACATCTTGCGCAGCTGATGCACCCGAGCGATCGTGTTTGCGAGTTCCTGGCTGCCCCGACACCACGATGTCTCGCGTTGAGGTTTCACACGCGACGCAAATAGGTTCAACCTAGTGGCTGTAACACAATATTGCTCAAACGCTAATTCTTTTTGACAAAATTTTGTTGAAGTCCAATTTCCTTAACTATGACGTACATAATATTTTGTACATAATAAAGTACATAATATTCTGCTAACATCCATTGTGTTATTTCATTTCCAAACAGAATATATAACATTTGTTTCCCATAGCATATTTTCGCAATATTATTAATGACCTGTATTAATTTACTTATTCCATATGATGTTTGGAGTACATGATTGGAGTACATTTTGTAGACTCCTTCATTCTTGAAAACATTAATTGCAATATTTCGTACGAGTGTAGACATATTTTTTTCTTTTTGTGCCATATATTCCAAGTGAGTTAATAATTATTTCACAGATAACAGATGCTACTCAATTATATAATGAAAATGAGGTAAATGGCATTCTGCGTTACGTATTAGTAGTTGTGAACGGAGAAAATAAAAAATACGCTTAATTTCTTGAATGGGTTTTTATTTGTTGACACATTTTTTTGCATTCTTTTTTAAATTAGAACAAATGCTTTGTCACTTTGCAAACAGGAAGTTTAAAAAAACGACGTCTTTTGAAGCAAACTGATGTTAATTAACGAGGAGGAATGAAGCTTCGTCAACATCAAAGCTGTGAAAATACAACAGTAAAAATAGAATGCTTCTCAACGCTTCCCTTGGTCCAGCAAATTTCGAACGGTATGCTAAACATGATTTAGCAAAGCAACGCTGTGACTGACACACCGAAGTACGCACGCACTGATATCCGCTTTCGAACGGAAGAGAAAATTACAAAAAGCAGATGTGTTCTTACAGCAGTATTGCACAATTTACATGAACAAACACTGAAGCTGTTTTTTACGGAGACAAGTCGTGACGTGAGTTTACGATTTGTATCCGTCTTTGAAGAGCCAATAATACCCGCGTCCATTACGTCAGACCAGGTTTTTAAAGCGAAATTGCAGTCTCAGAAATATGTTTCGTTTCTCTACAGCTGCCTTCAAATATATCCAAATGAATAATGGCAAAAACGAGTTCACAGTTATGACCCACACGACACAAAGCAATAGAGACTCTTGTTTCACTACAAATACGCAAAGGAACAAATGTGATTGTTCTGATACTATAAGAAGTACTGGTATTTGTGTTTTATATTCACTTTCGAATAGTTAAAAACCCATAATCTGAAGTCAAAAATAAAATTCGTTGAAAAACAACCACAACAGAAAGAGAGGTTATACTTTCATAATATCGAAGTGTAACAACAATGCCGACTGCATGAAAATACGAGAAAGTGTTAGTTTGCGCTGAAGCGTGTTTCTAACAATGTGTGTGTATGAAAGAAAGAATACTTGCCTAGTACTTACATTAATTTAGTTGAGTGTATATGTGTGAATGGGTGTGCTGATATGTGCCATATTGTTAGTATGACGAAACATAATTTCCAATGAACCTTATACAAAAACTGAATATACTTTTTTGAAAAAGTTTCAGTGCCTTATAACACATTAAATTTACCACACCGAAAAGCAAATCGTCTGATTGTATTATACATTTTCTCGCAAATAAAACCTTTCTTTCACAATAAAAATAGAAAAATTACTTCAATATCACGAAACAAACCCAATCAACGTGATGAATACAAGATTGTGCACATCTGCATTAAAACGTATTTGGAAAACCAAACTCCAAACCCAATTTCACGAGGTTATTTTCGAAGCGATATTTCTCAATGAAACTCAATAATTTAGAAAGTATTCACATAATACTATGATTCAAGGAATTAAAAAGTTTTTGGAATACTGCTTAAATTAGCAACCCTTGCTTTCCTAGAAATTTTTAAACACATTATTTGGCAACATGAAGGAGAAACGTCTTAATATATTAACCGTAAAACTAGAGAACAAACGGAAATAAATATCCTCATTTTTCAATTTCCATTTCAAATCCTGTATTATATATATTTTTCTTCAAAACCATCGTATCCTCCGTCATGTATTCTGTATCTCACATTGAAATTGATAACAATATAATGCACCATTGTCAAAACAAACTATACAAAGTATTCTTATTTAACTTTATTATCGAGCAAAGAGGTAAACCTCTGTAATTCAATCACATAGAATATCAAGCAATTAGTAATTTTACATTCAGTTGAGGATTCTACACCCTCTAAACAGGGAAGGTAGAATGGAGAAGCGTCGAACCAGTAAGAATGTAATGGATTGGTCAAGAAGATATCCTGTAGATTACGGTGTGACGAACGCTTCTTTGAGGTCTCAAGATTTTAGTTTTTAAGGACTCAGAACGCTTAGTTTAGGAGTTATTTAACTGCATAGATTCAAAAATCCTGCCGAGCGTTGCGGATTGCATTTTACATGACTATTTAGATGCGTTTTTTAAACAAATCCTTCATCGTTTTTAAAGTCAAAGTGCAATTCGTCACGTCCCCGTGAAATTCTCTTTCTTTAGAGACCTCCTTTATGAAGATTGGTTGCGTGTGAGAGCCGGAAAGGGAAGGTATACTACTGAAATAATATAGGAAACAATTAATGAGCAACACCCGCTCGGCTATTTCCATCGCTAACGCAGGTGTTTCTTTGTCCTCTCTGCGCAGGGTAACCGCCCGCCGAGCGCGGCTGCAACGTAAGGAGAAGCAGCAGCACCAGGAGGAGAAGGAGGAGGAGGAGGTGCGCGGCGCCGCCGGTACAGCACCATGGTGGCCGTCACCGCGCCCGGCGACCCCGACCCCAAGGACGCGCCCCCGCGCTGGCCACAGTTCCTGGCCGCAGCCCTCGGTGAGTCCCGCTCCCCCGCCCTACGCCCCCCCCCACACGGTCCAACTGACACTTGGCCTGCAATTTGCTGTATTATAAATAGAGACCGTAAAAAATATGTAGCATGAAAGGTGAAAATGTGTACATACATACTTAATGAAAACAATAAGAATACGTAATAAAAACGTAAAATCGTATGTAATATTAAAATACACTAATTATAAAACGAACATTTACATAATACGAATTTATATTTATAAAAATATTCCAAAGAAATTTTAAATATAATACAGACGTTTGGAAATTCAGGTTAAAGGTTACAAAACCTGGTTAGGTCAGATAAAGGTCAGGTTAAAGTCAGTGATACTTTTCACACCTAAAGGTGAAACTGATATCAGCCACTGACGCACTCTTCTCGCCACATTAAGTTAACTGAATCAGGCGCGCTGAAGTTTTTGTGAGCACCGACCGCGTCACCAAGTAGCATACTTAGAGTAAACAGCAAGCAGTAATAATGTAGGAAAAATTGCTGCCTGATTTGAAAATATTTCTTTTCGTAAAAATACGTAATGAAATTGAAGAAAATTGATATAACAAAAAGAATATTTCGTGAAAATTACAAAATATGTAAAATATGTAATACAGTACTACATATGTAAAAATACGTAACGAAAAATGTTGATATAGTGTTAGAAAAGCGACGATTCGCCAAGATTACAAATTTTAGAGCGATAAGTAAAAATTAGAAAGATAAAAAATTCGTAATTACATAAATACTTGGTCTCTAATTTTAAGGAACATGTATAGGGATATTTGAACTTCTCTTGTTTCATTATTCACATGACTATAAAAAACAGTGCTGAGTTGATATTTTTATTTTTTAATGATACGTAATTGTTTGTTATGGCCTTCGATAGGGAGCTCGATATACGCTGCATAACTTGCGTGGATCGAGAGGATCGAGGGAAATATGAAAACAGTTGAATGATGCTACATGTTCGCATGGAGGGAATTATGTAAGGGAATAATTGGAGGTAAATATGAAAAGACAAACCGAGTAAAGTTAACAACTAGTTAATTAGTAAATAAGTAAACCTGAATCATTAAAATTACGTGCCTTTGGCCCGAAGGCTTTTTGTCGCCCGTGACAAATATAACTACTTTCGTGCATCAATAACTATTCTCTTCTAATGTATATTTTCATCATTTTTTTCATTTCATCAATTTACGATAATTTTACGAAATAGCTCTCAGAAAATTTTATACATTAATAATTTTCAAAACATTCTGCTTCTATACAATGTGACATTTATGTATACTCGCTAGCAACGTTCTTAAATGGGCAATATTACACATTTTATAAAGTTAATTACAGGGTTCAGCAGAGATTCCAGACAAAAAGCTACCATTTATTTCAAATGTTTGTTTACTTACAAATATTTCTCTTTTCGTTCTGATTCTCCTTCCTCAAAATAACGTATTTCCATTACCTTTTAATTAAACTTTGCCTTTTTTTTCTTATTATTTTTCGTATTTTACTTCGTCGTCTTATTAACGTTCAAAAGTTTCCGGGTGGTACGCCGTGGTCTGTCAACCAGTCGCCAGGCAACCGCCGCCCCAGACACTGCGCCCGAGTCCCTGCCTCCACAGATGTCCATCGTAGTCGTGCACGAAATTTGTGGCCCTTTATCGCTGGACCACGGCCTCCCAGCCGCAGAAAACTTTCTCTGATATTGACTTGGGTCGTGAAAGCTACGATGCTATATTCTAAACTGGAATGTAATTCCAGTTTATGGTTCTGGAATACGTCATAATTCGTAAATTTGCCAAATTAAAAAAAATGTAACTCTCACTTCATTTATAAATATTTGATTAATGCTCTTTTGTATAATTAATTTCATTCACGCAATCTTCAATTCTCTCTGCACACTTCAAAATCAGCATTTTTCAGATATATTTGGAATGTTCATCATAATGGCAGAAGAAACTGGAGTTAGGCAAAGTGAAAAAACATCCAATGAAACGTCTTCTAAACCCGCTTTGTGCGCTAAAATTTTCATTGAGCAAACATTTTAACCTCGGCGAAAAGACGAGGAAAACAACATATCGCAGGAATTATTGTACACTGCTTAAAAACCGAAACCTGAACCAAATACAGCTCCCTAGTACAATTCTACGAGTTTCAAGAAACAAGCCTCCTTTCCGAACATTTATATATTTCTTGGCCAATATTCTTTCTCCCACTGTTTCTTGCTTCGGTTGCGCCCCCCCCCCCGTGGTGTCCACAAAGAATATCGCGGCAGCCGTCGCGTCCACATTGCCGCCGCGGAGAGAGATTGCCGGTTTTTTAGCCGCAGATTCGTGGGCCCGGGCGAGGAGCGGGCCGCCCCGCGCTTCTAATTGGATTCGGAACCCACGCGCGCCGCCCCTCGCAAGGCACCCCGACGCCCCTAACGAGCCACGCGCCTCCCCTCCCAGCCGCGCCGCACCGCCACCCCCGCTGCCCGCTACCCATGCATCCCTCTTTTCCACATCCTGCTACCTCCGTCTCTCGGCTACCCACACAATCCTTAAATTCCCCCTAGCCCTGAAACTTTCGTCTCCCCGCTACATCTGCAATCCTCTTCGCCGCCATCCCTATAACCCTCGTCTCCCGGCTACCTATGCAATCCTCGTCTTGCCCGCCACCCTTGAAACCTTCGTCTCCCCGGTACCTATGCAATCCTCTACCCTGCCATTCCTGCTACGTTTGTCTCTCCGCTACCCACACAATCTTGACCTTCCCCGCCATCCCTGAAACCTTCGTCTCCCTGCTACCCACGCAACGCTCTTCCCCACCATCCCAGCAACCCGTGTCTCCGCGCTACTCAAGCAATCCTCTCATTCCAAGACAACGCTACAACCCTCCCCTTTCCCGCCATCGCCGCAGACCTCACCTCACCCAACGCCGCAACTTGCGCCTTCTCCGTCAGGCATACGACCCTCGTCTCTCTGCCACATCTTGCTTTCCACGCCATCACTCCAACCCCTGCCTTCTTCGTCATTCTTACAGTCTCGTTTTCCCCGTCGCCTTTGTAACCAGTGACTTCCCCGCCACTCCTGCAACCCTCGTCTCGCCACCACCTTTACAATCTTCTTCATCCTCCCCACCACCCTTCCAACTATCGCCTTCCCCGTCACCCCCGGGACCCTCGCTTTCCCCGCCACAATCGTCTCTTGCTCCCACCCCGTTCCTAACGTCCTCGGCTCCACCCCTCCACCCCCTTGCTGCCCTAGTCATCCACGCCACCTCCACACCACCCCTCCCTACAGCTCTAGTCATCCACGCCACCTCCACACACCCCACTCCCTACAGTCCTAGTCATCCACGCCACCTCCACACCCCCACTCCCCACAGCCGTAGACATTCACGCCACCTCCACACCCCCACTCCCTTCAGCCCTAGTCATCCACGCCACCTCCACACCCCCACTCCTCACAGCCGTAGACATTCACGCCACCTCCACACCCCCACTCCCTTCAGCCCTAGTCATCCACGCCACCTCCACACCACCACTCCCCACAGCCGTAGACATTCACGCCACCTCCACCACCCCACTCCCTTCAGCCCTAGTCATCCACGCCACCTCCACACCACCACTCCCCACAGCCGTAGACATTCACGCCACCTCCACCACCCCACTCCCTTCAGCTCTAGTCATCCACGCCACCTCCACACCCCCACTCCCTACAGTCCTAGTCATCCACGCCACCTCCACACCCCCACTCCCCACAGCGTAGACATTCACGCCACCTCCACACCCCCACTCCCTTCAGCCCTAGTCATCCACGCCACCTCCACACCACCACTCCCCACAGCCGTAGACATTCACGCCACCTCCACCACCCCACTCCCTTCAGCCCTAGTCATCCACGCCACCTCCACACCACCACTCCCCACAGCCGTAGACATTCACGCCACCTCCACCACCCCACTCCCTTCAGCCCTAGTCATCCACGCCACCTCCACACCCCCACTCCTCACAGCCGTAGACATTCACGCCACCTCCACACCCCCACTCCCTTCAGCCCTAGTCATCCACGCCACCTCCACACCCCCACTCTCTGCAGCCCTAGTCATCCACGCCACCTCCACACCCCAACTCCCTACCGCCCTAGTCATCCACTCCGCCACCACAGCCCCGCCAACCCGTCATCCCACGGCACCTACAACCCCTGCTACAGCACTTCCTTCCCTACCGCGTCACTCCGCTCAATCTCCACTCCCGCACGCCATCCCGCCGTCCTCACTACTACCCCCGTCCCGCCTCGCGCCACCCACGCCGCGCTCTGTGCTCTGCGCCGAGCCGCCCTCTTCGCATTGCGAAGATTGGTTTTGAAGACTGCTTATTTACAGACTGAAACCAGTTTAAACAACCTCCAATTTCCGCAGACCTTGATTCTCATACCGCCGCCGCCGAGGCCGCGGGCGTCGCGCGCGGTTCGTTGTGCTCGCTTTCGGGGAAACGTGCGCCGCGTACCTTCATCGGCGGTGGGAGGGGGGGGAGGGGAGGGGAGGGAGAGGAGGGGAAGCTGTAAATGACCACGGTGAGCCAGCTGAATCGTGCGTGGAAGGGGCGCATGTGAGGCGAGAGGCATCTTTGGCGATGTTCGTATGTGTATTTGTTGATGTTCACGTGCATGCCCGTGTGCTTTTATTTAATTTTGTTTGTGTATATTGCAAGGTAGGTAGACTAAAAAAAAGAGTTAATTTTAGGGAAGAGCACGAGAGGCCTGTTGAACATGTTGGAGAGAAAAGCTTCATGATACGTCGCGAATTTATCCGAAATGTATTGTGGGTAAAGTTCTAGGCAAGAGGAGGGGACGACGATCTGGTTGTCTTTCATTAGAACTTTGATAAAATAAATAGATTCTGTTTTGATAAGCATAAGAGTACATAGGATAAGATGTAGTCTTTAGGAAATTAAATTATAACTATTTATTGTCACTAATGCCAAAGAAATAAATTGCATTGAATCATTAGGGGTGGAAAATTGCATAAATTCTCAGGTTAGTATCACCATTTACGATCCTTTGTCAATAAATAATGCAATGTGCTTTCCAATTTTGTGTGTGTTGGTACAAGCAAGGATGATTTATACTTTCAGTGCTTCTCATAGGGTATCTAAACACCTACGAACCCCTACATTTACACTAACTCATACACAACGGCTTAATTTGCTTTTACATGAACATTTATATAAAAAATGTCAAGGACACATATACAGGAAGAAAGTCATGTCGTACTCCAATGCTAGAAAATTTAACTGCGTTTTAAAATTCCTCCCGTATCACGCATCTTATTTCTCGGAAATTTTAATTTGATGCTCCTCGTTTTCTAAATTGGTTTCTATTATCGCTTTTAATTTGGTCACGGAAGTAGTCGTATTTACTGAAAACGATTGCCTTAGATAAACAGTAAGTGCAGACATTTTTAGAATTGTAGTATATTTTAATTTTTCAGTGTAACTAATTTAAGTCGAGAAAAGTTCAAATTTTGTTGACACGACTCTCTTAAAAAACATCTGAAAGAAAAGGTAACTATACTGCGATTTTTCTTTGGCTCTCAAAGCCACTCAAATCCCATCTTCGCGATGGAATATGTCACGGTATTTCTCATCTTTCTCAGTCGTTCCGCTAGATTCGCATGATCGCGACCGTATCAAGCGGTTCTTGCGATCATACGACTTCTACCGGCAAAACCGAGAAAGATGCGAAATGCCATGACATATTCCATCGGGATTTGAGTGGACTTAAGGGGCAAAGTTACAGAAATCGCAGTATAGTGACATCGTCTGTACTTGGTATGATTTTAATTTTATAACTAAATTGTTAATAATGTTTTTTTTCACTTTGCCCCTTTAAACCTTTCACTTTGCCCCACTTGCTTTCTTCGCGATGGAATATGTTACGGTATTTCGCATCTTTCTCAGTCATGCCGTTAGATATCACATGATCACGACCGTATCAAGCAGTGCTTGCGATCACGCGATGTCCAGCGGAGAAAGACGCGAAAATTTCGTGTGATATTCCATCGTGGCCATAGGGGCTTGACGGGGGCAAAGTTATAAAAATCGCACTATAGATACTCTTACATAGAGCTCGTAGTATTTATGAGTTTTCGGTTCGCCTCACTGGTGCAACACTATTGCCGTGAGAGTCCACGCTTTACCCCAGTCCGAGGCGACCAAGCCAAGCCGCGTAGCCAAGACGCTTAGAAGGCGCTGATCGTGCAAGTTCTTCGACAGGCGAGACGCGGCCGGAAAAGGCCTGACGATTACGCGGACCCGCGACTGCCCGAAACGCAGGGCGAAAGCGGTCGGCGGACGAAAGCGATTGGAGGGGGCGAGAGCGCGAGCGGATGACAGGGCGCTGAGCGGTGCGGAGCGGCGCGGAACGAGTGCATGAGCGAACGGTCCGCCCGAGCGGTCCGTTCGGCGCCAAAGGTCTCGCCTCGGGAATTTTTCTCCTCGGCTGCGTCGCCGCCGCTGCCGCCGCGCCGTCGACTTAAGCGCGCGCTTTGATTCGGCTCCGCGCGGGACGACATGCCTCGAGAAACGTGGGTACAAGGGCCAAAGAGAGAGAGAGAGAGAGAGAGAGAGAGAGAGGGAGGGAGAGGGAGAGACCGAGCTGCAGGCACCTTCTAATTAGAAGAAACGGTTCGGTCTGGGACCGGGTGAACGGCAGAGGTGCGAGCAAGCGCGGACTTCCGCCTAGGCGATATAAGCCTAGCGCGCACGGGGTCGGTACGGCACGGACGGACGGGATTTTTTTGAAAGTTGATTACATTAACTGACGTAAGGGTGCGCGCACTAGACCGGCACGGAGGAGACCGGGTGATCCACACCTTCCACCGTTTGCAAAAAGTCCGAAGGAAAGATCTGGACATTCCGATGATGTCATCGGCACGGTGGGAAAGGGCTTTGCGCCGTTTCAGTTGTGAGGTTATGTGAAGCGTATGGAGCGATCATGAATGCGTCCAATTTAATTATGGTGATCCAGAATGAACCCAAGTTGTACAGCATGATATTAAGTTTTATTTAAGGTACTATCTTGTTAGGAAGTGTCATTTAATTGGGTAGCTAAACTATCTGAATCAGGGACGAACATTTACCAAATTTAAATTTCTAGGTATTTATAAGAAGCTGTGCAATATTGGTGAAACTTGGATCATTTGTGCACGTAAATAAATTATACCATGTTTGGCATGATTCATTAGGGGCCGTCCATAAATTACGTAACGAAAATTTCGAGTGATTTCAATACGCTCCCTACCCCTTGTAACGCACTTCCCTATCTCTATGTAATGCAGCGTAACGCTACGTAAATCCCCTCCCTACTCCTATAGCGTAGCACCTTTATAGATAACCCCCTTAGTTAACCAATGTAATTTGGTGTATGTGTCTTGCGTAAATTATAGTGCCGATTATTTCGTAAGTTTCTTAATAAAGTAATGTACTTATGAGTTCGTCACTTGGTTCAATTTAATTGTGTTACCAACATATTTATTTATATCCTATATTTTTCAAATATCCAATTTACTTTCAAATTTATCGTGAGATATCGTAAAGAACTGAAATAATATTTCATCTTCCACAAGGTTGAGATATTATATGTGAAATTCCCCTTTTGTCATTATCGTTCTATTTGGAAGAGAATTTGGACTTTCTTACACTCTTTGCCAAATTTCCTTCTGCTATTAAAAATGAACCCAATGGGAATGCTTCTTTATTTAAATTGGACGGTGTTATGCATCAACCGGCTAAGCGTCATTTTGGAAAAAAAAATAGATATGGACGCTATCAGTTGCATTGGACCATGTTCTAAGTGTACGCAAAATTTTGTCGCCAAATCTGTAAAAATAGCCTCATAATTAAAGAAAATATAAACGCCATCAGTCTTTCAGGTATCTTATGTTTTGCAACATCCAGCTATAAACCTATATTTTCGAATCTGCTGTTCTTAATTTCACATTAGGCAACTAAGCGCCAGATATTCCACTCATGTATGTGCGCTTAAATGAATGAAATAATTAAATTGCAGTTTTTAGAGCTGAAAATATAATAAAAATCTTTGAACACGATTATCCCAAAAGTTGTATGATATCGCATTGCCGGTTGATGCATAACACCGTCCAATTATGAAGCCGTCGCGCACTAGTGCGGCGCGAAGTGCCCAAAAGAGCCTATGCCGTGCCGTGCCGTGCTGTGCGCTTGACCCACACAAAAACTGCCGTCCCTCCGGTTTCGTCCATCCGTGCCATTCCGATCCACTGCGCGCGTAGCTCTACACGGATGCCTAGGTGTCCAAACTGAGAGGGAGCCCCAGACGATAGTAGTAAAACGCAACAGGGACCCCAGTAAAATTTTAATTATTTTTACTTTATAAATATGGAAAAACAATTCTGAACTGTTTCACTAAGTATACAGCTTTGTAAATATATATATTTTTAAAATTTATTTCAGATTTGTACATATTTGCATTACTAAAATAATATTATAAATAATTGGAAAATAGAAAGCTTGGGGGCCCTGGTTCTTGAAGTTTGGCCGTGGGTGCGAATGGGTGGGACGATGGGCTGAGCTATGGGCGGCCGGTAACGGCGGCGGCACGGTCGTCGCCTCAGCCAAAGAGCGCCCCATGGCCACATAGGGCGAGTTCAAGTGTTAGAAGGTAGCAGACGTAGCGGTCTAATTTTCCATGGCTAAATTTCTTTCCTTTCATTTACCCGGGAGTGGTAACGCGGGGGTCTGTGGGACCCCCACGACCCACCCTTTCTTCCCGCTTCTTGTATTTCTCACCTAGGCTACCCTGATCATTACTTGATACCTTTCTGTTTTTGTATCATGATATTAGTGTGTTCTCAATTTGCCAATTTCGTGCGTTTTATCCGTGTAACAAGCTGCTGTTTTGTTTGGGGTTTCTAGGGACCCCCGCGTTACCGGCTACGTTAGCAAAGGTGTCTTCAGTCTTGTACATTCTATTAGTTTGGCAACGTATTGCATGCTGTATTTTTACGTTAGGATTCCCCTGCAAAGTTAATACTAAAGTACTAAGAACATTTTAGATCACTTTACATGTTAAGAAAGGAGTTGAAGAATAAGCCAACTTTTGCTGAAAGTGGGAACAGAATACCGTTACTCACCGCCCTGGAAAATGCAGTCTGCACGCAATTCCAAAAGACCAGGATAATGTTTTCTTTGTTTATTGATTTGGATGTGATTGAGACAATTACAGAATCCACCAATATCAAAATTTAAATGGATTTAGAGAGGAATAAAAATGATCGCAGCACCTATAAGACTGACAAAGCGGAAATGAAGGCAGTAATTGGGCTACGTATTTTGGGCTGGGTCCGTGAAATCAAGGAATCAAAATCTTGCTGAATTGTGGAATGTGGATAATATGGGTATTGACAACTTCCATTGAACTTTGAATTTGAAAAGATTTTAATTTGTGCTACGAAACATGGACTTGGATGTGACAACACGCGCAGACCGGTAGAAAAGTTAACTCCAAGTATTAGATGCTTTCCTGATGTATTCTCAGACTTGTTTAGCAACTAAATTCTTAATAAATTGTTTAATTACACGCCAAAAAATGTCAATAATAGAAGAAGAATATTATATTAATTTGTCTTTCAATAATTTAGTATATATCATGAAAAGAGTGTGGGGTCTGGAGACATCCCACGTTACCACTTTTGTTTCAAAAGTCACGTTACCACTGCAGGGTTAACGGGAAAGAGAACTTAAGTCATATTAATGAAGATGGTGATTGTCGCTGAATAATCATACAAGGGTGGATACTTAATTGGATTCACCCGATAAGGGTGAATAGTTAAAACAGTTAGGGACTGTTTACAATGTTGTTTCTGAAATAAGTTTGTATTTTAGAGACACTTCTTACACAGTCGGAATGAGTATACCCTTAGGAATTGGAATGGTAGCAATTAGTAATTTGCTTCCTACGTTGGCATGACTGTCTAGCAACGCAGACTGTACCCAATTACTAATCGACTAATAACCGAAATGGCGGGCAACATTTAGATTCCTTCTCTTTTAGAAACATTTGACAGTAATGACAGAAAAATTCATGTGATGATGTTTAGCCTAAATAGGAAGATTGCTTCAAATTTTATGTTTAAAAGTAAACCAAAATTTTATTCTAACTTTCGGAGAAAATTTCAATTTCCAAATCCAACTCTCCACCCAAATTTCTCACTTTCTCTCCAACGTAGAGGGCGGAACTGAAAGGGAAATCAGAAATGGAGTGTGTGGCTCGTTACCGTTAATTTAATTTTGATGACTCTAGCAATTCAATGACGGCCTACATCACTTTCCAAAATATCAATTCAGAGCTCTTTTCATGAACTGAAATACACCCTCTAATCTCCGGTGCTGAGAGAGAATGCTCCCCAATTAGCGAATGTGAGCGTTCCAAGCATCCACTAGCGCGTTTCACGCTCGCTCTGCAAGCTAAATTTTGTTAAAAAGCTAGTATAATAGGATTCGAACCCGTACAGAGGCTGTAAAGCAGCCGCTTATCGTGCTTATAGTAAGACCTAAGGCCACTCTATACAATGCATTTGCGCAAATTGCGTTGCTATCGGCGTTCGTCTGTTACCTCGATACTATCAGCTGGATATGTGTTGAAATTCCCTGCGTAATTATGAAAACCTGCCTATTTTTTAACTGACAGAGATAACGAATTTATGCTTCGTAAGCCGAACGCTTTATTTTGGTTTGTCTCGTTTTAATTTGCAAAATGGATAAAACATTACCATTACTTGAACTTGATTTTAATATCAATAGACCACGTTAAAAGTTGAAATCTGCATTAATAATTTCAAATACGCACAGATATTAAAAGAAAACTATGTACCCTCCGAGACTACGAGAGGTGTTGTTGGTTTCCTTAGTTACACAGAAAGTCAGGGAAAATACTAAAAATAATGAAATATGTAGTTTCCATTTTGTCTGAAAAAATGCAAATATTTAAATGTGTTATTCCACCTTTACAGAATATCTTCTGGACGATTTGGGCGCTAGCGTTGCTCACCGACGGACAGACACACATGTTTTGCCATCAACCAATTTTACAACATCAAGGACCCCATTAAACGTATATTCTGACAAGGTGTTGGAGGAAATTAACTGATTATGTGTAGGGACCAGATTTATTCTCTTTTTCGATTCTCGGTCCCAGAATACGAGTTTTTCTGTCAAAAAATCTATTTATTTTCGCTGCATCTTTACAACACTTACTTTATACTTCGTAAGTACAGTCGACTCCTGCTATAGCGATCTGGGAACTAACATGTTTGGTTCACTATATTAGAGGTCCACTATATCCGATGATGTCAATGTTCAATGGAATTTATTCACATTCATTTATTTTATTAATAGACCGCAAAATTCATTAATAGCCCGAACTGAAATTTTCAATATATTTTATTTTTATTTTAATTTATTTTAGATCGCTGTGAAACGTTTCTGGTCATAAGCGATCAAAATCTATTTTACAATTTTACATTATAAAATATTACAATTACATAAACATACATTATAATGAAATATTTAACAAACAATATAAAACATTTAACTCTGATTTCATTCAATATTACAGGCATGAGAATTTTTGTAACAATAAAGGAACTATTATATATATTTATCTAATTTTGTGTCACATAGGAATTTAATAATTTTTTTACACTCTGAAGTGGAATTCAATAAAGAATGAATATCCGAATCAATTTGTAAGTTTTTTCTGAGATTAGTAGTGAAAGGACATTCCACTAATAAATGGGATGTAGAAATAATTTGACCTCAATTTGGACAGGGAACTGGATTCGTCTTTTGAAATAAATAACAGTGACTCAAATTGAAATGGCAAATTCGGAGCCTTGATAAATGACTTGGTGATTTCAATATCTTTATTTGTACAAAAAAATATTTTTAATTGTGTGTTTCGTTTATTTTTCATTCAATCCTTCTTCCAGAGTTCGTGCTCTCTTAAGACCTTTCAATGCCTCTTATACTACTGGAACACCATCCCATTCTCCAAAGTCCAAATAACAAAAGAGATCCCATTAATTTCCAGGTCTTATTTCCTTCACTACAGCCGAGGATCAGGTTCACTATAATCGAATCTTCTTAGGCTTATTTGTAATGTAAGTGAAACGACACCAGTCACTTAAGTTCACTTTAACCGAGAGTTCACTATGTACGAATTCACTCTAATCGGAGTCGACTGTAGTATGCGAGAAAAGTAGCAAGATGGGAGAGGAGATGAGCGTGTGTGACGCGTGGTTTGGTTGGCTGTTGCAGCGACGCTGTGCGCGTCGAGTAGCGGGTCGGTGCTCGGCTGGTCGTCGCCGTCGTTGCCTGTGATGCAGCGCCAGCAACTTCAGCTGGTGCGAGACAACACCTCCGTCAACGTCACGCTGTGAGTACCTACACGTCATCGCTTTTGGGCACATAAACTCCAGTTATCAAAGGCTACGAATTCCTTGTACGTCTCATGATGAAAAATTTATAGTCACAAAGGTGTGTGTAAAATATGTGTATTTACGTGCTTTGTATTACGTTATGGTTTTGATGGAGTGCTTGGTTAGTGTCAATGTTCGGACCGTTATGTCCACGTTCGCGAATTATCGTCCCTTCAAAGCATTTTTAGGAGTCAAATATTCATTCTTATGATTTTTGGACGGATATTCGTGCTACGTGTGAAGTAACCTAAAATTCAATCCTAAATAACTGCTCTGAACTACATTCAAGAAACTTTCACCGACCCTTGAGCGTAACTAAGTATTATGGCGGTTGCCTTACTCTTTGACACAAGCATTTCGGAAAATCGTATTCAGTAGTAAAGTTAAATATACAGGTGTTCGAGGAGAAAAACGCCAAATTTTCGAAAATAAGCTTCTAAGGCAATTTTAAACATATTTTGACTAATAAACTACTCGGATATTCCGAAAGGCTGACCCGCAATAAGCACTCAAAAGTTGGTTTGAAAAAATGCAATTTACACAATTCGACTGCTTTCTTATTTCTGTGATAATTTTCTTTCTGAACATATGTATTATTTTTTCTTGTAAATAATAGACAATTTACATGTTTCTCGAGTATTTCTATGCTTCTCCAATGCAACTTTTTGCCTAGAAAGCATTTTTTCAAACCAACTTTTGAGTGCTTATTGCGGCGTTGCCATTCGGAATATCCAAGTAGCTTATGAGACAAAATATGCTTAAAATTGTCTTAAGAGCTTATTTTCGAAGTTTTGATGTTTCCTACCCGGACATCCAGTATAACTCAAAGAGATCTTGAGATTTCCGACGCCAAAGAATTTCCACTGTAGATCAATGTATATTTATGGGAGTTCGCTGAATATAACCATAGAATACGAATCTGAATATGTGAACAAATACACCATCTACCACTTTTCCAGATAAAAACAAATTAACAAAACGCACCAGTACAGTGATATTTGGAACCATGATTTTGCTGCCAGCAATATCCATTTCTTCTCTAACCACTCGTGTGAAATTCGTTGTATATGTCTGTTGTATATGTCCAGGTCTGACTATCGGCAGTAGCCTTCCTAGAGTACGAACGTACTACGGAGCGATAGTTTCCAATTTTTCAATATTTCTTATCGACATTTACACATCCTAGCGTTTATGAGTTTCATTTTCTCCGTCCATTATTAGAAATACATTGCTCGCTGCTTCAAATCGTCACTCATAAAAAATTAGTTTTCTCAAATTAGATCTGAATGCTCCCAACCGTCCTGATACAATGGGAATGTCCGTCTACCATTCTACTGGCAAGCGTATCCTGCACACTGTTTTTGCAATACATTTTGTTTCCGCCAAATGAATTCAGGCAGTATAAATGATAAATCGATTGTAATTCCGAGAATTACGAATAGAACGAACCTTAACTGCTTAATACAATAGTTATTCAGAAAACATTCAATACAGAGTACAAATGATTTTGGAAAACGTTCCGGAATGTTCTCAAGAACAAATGTGTAGTTTCTTTGCAGATAAAATGTATATAAACCGTTACGTTCCTATAAAAAATCCAGTATCGCAATAACACTTAGATAGAGGGGTCATTTCTGTAATAACTGAACCAATAAAATTTCTTCGATATGCAATACATTTCACGTGTGCAGAATATTCATTCAGGCACTGTCACGGTTGTACCTGATTGACGAAATATGTCTCAGTTGCCTGATCAGTTATCTTCGTTGTTGCTCATGTGCCTCTACACGGAGACTTCAGACCACCAACTAGTAAAAATTATCAGGAATCGCACTATATGAATATGACGTATGTATTATGTCATATAAAATCCAAATTATTTTACTTACCACTCAGAAATATGTGATTAATTCACATGTGTATATTTTCAGTATTTCCCTAGAAATTTCAAGAACCAATCATACATTATTGCTTCAACACAATGTGACTTGTCATTTTAAGAACCAGCACAGGTAGACCGATAATCTCACCATCTTTACGAAATGGCAAATCTCAAATCAATACGAAAACATTCTTTCTTTCCTTCTAAAACGCCAGACTCCAAAGTTTTGAATTAGTACATCTGCGAGTCGGCGTACTCCGGGAAAGAATGTTCTTTCCGTAACTTAATGGCAGTAAATTTAAATAAGGAGTCGCCGGGCCCCGCGACGAAAAAACAAGAAAAAGGAGGAAATGATTTGTGGGCCGCGAGAAACTTTACGTGACGTCTATGGGGGCCGCAAAAAGAAAGCCGGGACAGTCGCGGAGGCGGAAGTGATACGCGGGTGAAGGTCGGCGTTCGGCGCGCTCGCCGCCATAAATCTCGTTATACGGTGGCCCAGCCCCTGCGGCGACGGGGGCGGGGCGGAGGCGAGCGGCGGGCGGAGTCTCCCCAAGTTGGTACCGGGCGCGATAGCTCGGAGACCATACCGTTCTCTACAGCATCGTTGACCGGAGAAGTCATAGGGTTTAGAGATCCGATAGTGACTTTAGCTACTTTGATGGGTTGAAATCACCCACTGAGTGGACAAGAATTAGAGTGGTCGGCTGTTCTGAGAAGTAGATTTTCCAACAATACATTGTTGATCGGGGAGGTCCTAGGGTTTAGAGATCCGATAGTGACTTTAGCTACTTTGATGGGTTGAAATCAACCACTGAGTGGACAAGAATTAGAGTGGTCGGCTGTTCTGAGAAGTAGATTTTCCAACAATACATTGTTGATCGGGTAGGTCCTAGGGTTTACAGATCCGATAGTGACTTTAGCTACTTTGATGGGTCGAAATCACCCACTGAGTGGACAAGAATTAGAGTGGTCGGCTGTTCTGAGAAGTAGATTTTCCAACAATACATTGTTGATCGGGTAGGTCCTAGGGTTTACAGATCCGATAGTGACTTTAGCTACTTTGATGGGTCGAAATCACCCACTGAGTGGACAAGAATTAGAGTGGTCGGCTGTTCTGAGAAGTAGATTTTTCCAACAATACATTGTTGATCGGGGAGGTCCCCTGGGTTTAGAGATCCAATAGTGACTTTAGCTACTTTGGTGGGTTGAAATCAACCACTGACTGGACGGGAATTCGAGCGGACGGCTACCCTGATCGGTAGTTATCCGTGATCTCTGCGATCAATACTAGGCGAATGCTGGAGTAGTATCCATACAAACGGGCTACGGGCCGCGCGCGGGCTTCCCTTTCATTTTTGCCGCTCGCCGCCATAAATCTCGTTATACGGTGGCGACGGGGGCGGGGCAGAAGGCGAGTGGGGGGGGGGCGTAGTCTTCTCAAGTTGGTACCGGGCGCGATAGCTCAGAGGCAATACCACTGTTTCCTAAGTAGAGGCCCGATAGTGGCATTAGCTACTCAATCAGCCACTGACTGGACAAGAATTAGAGCGATCGGCTGTTCTGATCGGTAGATTTTCCAACGATACATTGTTGGCCGGGGAGATCCTAGGGTTTAGTGACCCGAGAGAGACATTAGCTACTCTGCTCGGTTGAAATCAACCACTGACTGGACGGGAATACGAGCGTTCGGCTGCTCTGATCGGTGGTTTCCCGCAGTCTCTACGATTTGAAACAGGAGAATAATGGAGCAGTACCAATACAAATGGGCCACAGACCGCGCCCGATCTTCCCTTTCATTTTTGTCGCTCGCCGCCATAAATCTCGTTATAAGGTGGCCTAGCGCCTGCGACGACGGGGGTGGGGGCGGGGCAGGAGGCGAGAGAGAGGCCTAGTCTCCCCAAGTTGGTACCCGGGCGCGATAGCTCCGAAGCAATATCTCTGCACCATCTTTGACCGGGGTGGTTCTAGGGCTTACAGTTCTGAGTAACTTTAGCTACTTTACTGGGTTGACATCAACCACTGACTGGACGGGAATTCTGGTTGGAAGTTATGATCGGAAGTATCCCATAGTCTCTACGATCAATACCAGGTGAATACCGGAATGGGAATGCCCGGTACCAATACAAACGGGCCACGGACCGTGTGCGATCTTCCTTTTAACTTTCGTCGCTCGCCGCCGTAAATCTAGTTGCACAGTGGTCCAGACCCTGCGGCGATGGGGACGCAGCAGAAGGGAGAGTTGAGCGTAGTCTCCCCAAGTTGGTAAGCGCGATAGCTCGGAGGCAATACCATTCTCTCTGAAGCATCGTTGACCGGGGAGGTCCTAGGGTTTGAGAGAACCGATAGTGACATTAACTACTCTGCTAGGTTAAAATCAACCACTGACAGGACGGGAATTCCAATGGTAGACTGCTCTGATCGGCAGTGATCCGTGGACTCTCCGATCAATACCAGCCGAATGCCGGAGCTGTACTCAAACAAACGGGCCACAGACCGCGCGCGATTTTCCCTTTCATTTTTGTCCTATCCTTTCCCTTTACACACACATGTACACACTGTATACACACTCTCCATACTAACACACATGTTGGGAGACCAGAAGGAACCGTAGTAGATGTCGCCGCTGGGGCAGATATTAATCGCGCAACTTTTCTTGACCGATGGCTTGGAGAAATGCGGCTAGAGTGGGGGTTGTGGCGTCGTTTAATTACTCAGACACAGATACGAAGGATTCGTAAAAAAAAACAAGTTTATTAATAACTAATGAAATATATACAATGTTGCACAAGTTCATTTACTTTATCCGTGCTTTACGGAACCCTCCTAAGAACAGCTTATCTTAGCCCCCACCTGCGACTGCCTTGCCAGTCCCCCACCCGCCCTTGCTTGACCGCAAGAAAAGCGACCGCTTGACCGCGTCGCTAAAGATGAGACAGACGTCTCCCCGGACAATTCCGGCCGCTCGCCCTGGAGAGCAGTGGGGTTAGCGCTTAATGAAGATACCACTCGGCCCCGTGCCGCAAACGTTTCCTGGCTAATATGCCCTTACCTTACCTTATATAGATTCGGTCACATGACCGACCGATCACATGATCTACTCCCACTCCATCTAAAGTGACGTGGGTGTCCCACGTGACGTCCCCCCCTCAGAGCTAGAGCGCCGTCTGTGACGTCTACAACCTACCACTGTCGTCACTACCACAACGTCTTACCGCCCCCTGGCCTCCGCGCCCTTTCTGCTTCCTGGCTCAGCCTAAACCCATCTTAGACACGCCCCCTTCCTGCTCAGCCTAATGGTCTGTCTATTTGTGGCTTCCATAGACAAAGGCACATCCTGTCTTTTATGTATGTAAGCGTCACTATGCCACAGGGTATTAGTTACAACATCGGCCACTAGATATTATAAAGCTATGCGAATCTCTGGAATATCGCTCATGCTTTCGCAACTTTCTCAACAATTTGAGTTCTTTCTCAGGAGTTCGAGGTATCTCCTGTGATGGATCTTCACCTGCTTTGGCCACCTCTTTAGATTTTGTTTAGAAAAATACGACCAGAAGTACTCGGTTTCAACAGTAAATAGATTTTATTGCGTGTCAATGAAGATGTGTTTGGAATGTTGTCATGAGTAGTCGCTGCGAGCTTTATCCTTCAACTGTTTATTGCTCAAGGAAGGGGGAAGCAATGTCATCAGTCCAGAAACGTTGCGCGGATAATACTTGGAAGGTGAACACGTCGTAAGCCAACAAGTAGCTCGGCGCTGGATCTCACGTTTCTGCGGGAAATGTACACCGCCCCATCCCACTTAGGATGCTCGGCACTTACAGGACTAATTATCTCTATACTTCACGCGTCCAGAAACTCTCAGTACTCACCCCAAATCTGGTGGGAGGTGGGTTGCCTCGCTCTACCTATAGCACGTTCGGTAGAGATGCTGTGGCACAGTTGCCGTGAGTCGTTGAGGCATCCAAATATGCAACGCCACAAGACAAATTCCGTGAACATAAAATGTTAGTGATATTTAACTACTGCCTTCATAACAAAATTGAAAATTCTTATAAAAATGCCACAAATGAGGTTTCTGGTACCTGCCTCCTCACCAAGAGTTATTTCAGCTAAAGTAATAGGACCATTTTTACATATTTCCGTAGGGTTTGAATTAAATACCTGTGGTTGCACATTTATTCTAATTAGTTAATGTTACAGTTCAACGTGCATTATAAAATAGCGTAATATTTATAATATATATTTGTCGATAACCATAATACAATTTTCAAAAATTAATGAAGTTTGGATAATTACAAATTCTTGAACATAAGTTTGTGTCTTCCCTGCCAAACCAGATTACTTCAGCGAAGACCACGCGAAACTTACTTCATCAACAAACAACGTAGAGTATTCTCCAACATATAGGAGCTACGGGCATTCGCAATGTGAAGGAGGGAAGATGAAATCTTCGGGACTGAATACGACGTAATGCTTATGAAGAATAAGAAAATGCATAATGGCATCTCGTCACAATACGTAAGGTATCTGAAGGACCTTCAACGCCGCTACCGTGACACAGTGCCCAGAACTCGAAATAATTAACGCCGCGCGATCTTTATTCTAATGCGCCAATGACGCGCGCATACTTAACTACTTTTTTGCCTCTCATCCTCTGAGATAAAACATCCTGGAAGCGGAAATAGAACACTAAAAGGGACCTCTTGGATCTTCTACCTCAGCCCACCTAAACTATTTCAGATTTTAGCTTAAGAGGAAATCACCTATTTCGTCCTCAACCAATTACCAATGCGTAACTCGTTCCTTGAAACGCCAAACACTTTCAAGGACTTTAGAAAGATACATTCAGGTAAATTCATTACATTTACAGCTTGTTTACAAAATCCTTCACGTGATTTTACAGCAACTTCACATCTTCGGGAAATCCAATTTTGTAATCAAGATTATAGACTACTAATGATAAAATTTATTATCACCTGAACTGGAAGTAAAACAGCGACGTGTCATTTAAAGCTAGTAATATTCCTTACTTGAAAAAATCACTATACTTTGCAATGCAATAGCCACTCTCACTGTGCGTCAAACATTTTAACGCATTCGTCACATTATCATTACCATAATTTGAGCAGGAGGCCAGTGGCAATTACACTTATCGCAAATTAAAGATTCGTATGTGCGTGTTCGTAATACATGAATAAGAAACGTCCCGTTACCGAACAGGTTGTTGCATCAAAGCGGGAATACCCATTTGCTGCACTGACATATGGATGAAAATATTCCCAGAATGAAACATACAAGTGCAAGAAATCAACCATCCATAATTTTCGTTGAAAAAAAATAGAACTAGTGGTGCTACAGAATGGCACAGACTTTCCCGTATTAGTTTTCTATTTTCTTGGGTCTTCGCTAGCTATTCGGAATTGTCACATACTCTTTCTTGCCAGCTACTATCTATCACCGCCAAAAGTTCATTATTTTGGTCATTTTCTTAATTTTTCGGTTTCCTATTGGTAGAACGAAAATATTGATTTAGAATATTAAAGAACACAAAAACCTAGCCGTAAATGGCAATTTTCTTTTAAAAAATTATGTGCCGTTTAAGAGAAAATGGCGTTTTACCACTACTAAAAATGCAAAATTTGAAGCTCATTTTCACAGAAAATTTTTAAGTTTTCAAAATACTTTATTTGAAGTTATTTGAAGCACTTACACTCACAAATATAATACTCTTTACAAATTGCGCATAATGTGCATATTAAAGATGTGAGAGATCTTTCAAAAATTTACATTTATTTAATTTTTGAAAAAACAAAAAATAACTCAAAATAAACTTCAATCATATTAACGAGTGTAAATATCACTATCTGTTACAAAAGTTTCAAGAAAATATTGCAGCCATATATGAGAAAATGGCGTTTGAGCATTTCTGAAAATGCCGAAATTTGAGCTACTTTTCACAGAAAACGGTAGTGTTTTCGAGAAACTTTACTTGACATTATTTAAAGCATATATACGCGTAAATATAATAATGTGAAAAAATCGCCGATAATGTACATATTAACGACGTGAGAGACAAGTAAAAAATTTATATTTTTGTAATTTTTGAAAAAACCAACCAATAGAGCAATATGACTTTTATGTCATCTGATAGAGTAAATTTACCACTATCCCTACCAAAAGTTTAAAGAAAAAATTTGGAGCAGTTTTTGAGAAAATCTTGTTTTTGTAATTTTTTAATGTTGCACATATGGCACGCAATATTGCACGAAAACTACTAAAATTTTGAGAAACATTTACATGACTTTTATGAAAGAACTCAATATGCAGAACAAATTTTATTTGAAGAAAAAATCTCTATCTTCAATTTTGTAGCTGGAGAAAGACGCCGAAAAAAATTCAAACTTTCAAAATTTTCGAAAATTCAGAGTTATCCGTGAAAATCGGACATATGCCGTGTTAATAAGTGTATTTTACTCTATTCATACAAGAAATTTAAAGAAAAAAATTGGAGCCGTTTTTGAGAAAATTTTGAAAATCCCCGGGGGGCTTCATATAAAGTACCCTCAAATTTTGAAGAATCTTTTTCAAAATTTCAAAGCTTTGACTAGAATCAGATCGACTACGGAATATCCATTTTGGAAGAAATCGTACGTATGGTTTAGGCGCTAGCAGTGTTCACAGACGGACAGACGGACGGACGAACAGACGGACGGACGGACGGACAGACGGACGGTCGGACGTTTTCCTTTCAATTGGGTTTTCGGTATCAATGACCTAGAAAACAGGCTTTCTGACTTACACCACGTGTTAGGGGATTTTTTTTCTTAATTTAGCAACTGGTTTTATCCACTTTTTCCTTTTCACGGCCCGGCAATTAATTTTTTTCCGCCGAAAATTGGCCATTTTTTCGCGCAACATTACATAACTTTCCCAATACTACGTATATCACTCCGTGTGTACGTACGTATTCGGGAGAGTGAAAATGAAACGTACAAGTGCAAGAAATCTTCGTTGAATTTTCGTTGAAAAAAAAATCGAAAACTGTAATTCCCGTTATTTAAAGAAATTAAAACTTCCTTTAGCAAAACACGTTCAAAGGTAAAATTATTTTTTCATCATTTATTCAATTTTGTTTTTCTTTTAAACAATTTTTGATGGAGATGATAGATTCCAAAACATTGAATGACATAATTAAGAAAATGGAAAATTTTCTTATTTTTTATCTCATATTAGACAAACTGATAAATCTTTGTGAACATTTTGAATAGTAATTATTACCGAATTTTGATTTTTCAAGGATATGCAAAATCACGTATGTAGCAAGATGTAACACAATTTTTTTTCTTTGTACAGCTACAGAGTAGTTCGAATATTTTGAGATTATCTTAAAGTGACTTATTTGTTTTTCACTTTTTCGAATGACAAATACTACTAAATTAGATTCAATAAAATACATTCCGTAAACATACAACTTTTAGGTTCTATTTCATCCCTAGGTAAACTTAATATTTCAGTTTTTTTGTATTGGATCACAAAATAAGTAAATCGATGGAAATTATCGTTCAATAACAACAAAACAAACGTTGAATTTTCTTGCAAATAGTCTCGGTAGCACAGACGAATAACAAAAAGGATACGTCGGCACGAACAAAAGTCTCTATTGAAGCAAAGGAAACAATTGAACGCTGCTCGTCCTGTTGCGTCTGCTCCTGTTTCCCGCATCCGGTTCCGGCTGCGCGCGGAAAACGCACTTCTTTTGTTTCTAAAGCGCGCAGTCGAGACCGTGGAATTGGCGCCAAAGCGAATTTCAACACAATCGACGAGCCTTCCTGAGAAGGCTTTGGCTTCTTTGACGGTGCCGCGGCGCCCCTGTGGGTTTTTCGAGCGTAATACATCAACAGATCGTTTTAACGTAACCTTATAGCATTCATCGCGACTTCGGAAATAAGATATCGATTTCATTTGAACAAACACTAAGGGACACCTTTAGTAAAATTGCAAGGAATCAGCGCAGCTGATAAAAAGTCCAATCATCAGTGAAATATGTGTTTCATAAATCAGTGAAAAGTTTCCATAAATCAGTTCTGTTTCCATAAATTTAAAAAAAAATGCTATCGAACAAAACCATACAAAATGTTTTTCCAAAAAGTAGTGCGCACATTGCTCAAGAACAACAAACTGGCAGGCTTAACGCTGCAAGAAATTATATTGTTTTTTTTAGCACGAGCCTTCACGAATACTGCAATGACATAGTATTATACAGGGTCCAGAGGGACAATAAAGTAACTTTGAAAATAATCTCCTAAGTCATTTTAAGCACACTTTGTCTATTAAATTCCTTGGATATTTGGAATGGCTGAGCCGCAATAAGCACTTAAAAGTTGGTTTGGAAGAATATTTTCTAAGAAGAAATGTGCATTTCATACCATATAAAACCCCTAGAAAAATGTAAATTGTTTATTTACAAAATAATTAATAGATTTGTTTACAAAGAAAAATAACAGAAATAAAGAAGCAATTGAATTGTGTAAATTGGGTGCTTTTTTACTTCCGAGTTGTTTCTTTGCAAACATATTTATTATTTTCTTTTGTAAATAATAAACAATTTACATGTTGCTGGAGTGTATACATGTTCTCAAATGCAAATTTCTGCATAGGAAGTATTTTTTCAAACCAACTTTTGAGTGCTTATTGTGGCTAATCCACTCCAAATATCGAAGGAGTTTATTAAACGAAGTATGCTTAAAATTGACTTAAGAGAGTATTTCCAATACGTTGTTGCCTCGTAGGCTCACTACATTATAATAATGCATATTATAATTGTAGATTATTAACACTGAATAAAAATTCTATTTCAATTCTATATTCTAAAACTACAATCAATTCTATACTCAGTGACGGAAGATTAGATAGCACCGTATGTTGCTTTTACAACAACAAATTCACCAAAACCGAACACATGCTACGGTTTAAGAAGAAAAAAATATTATACATATTGATTACCAAACAAAACTCATTCAGAAAATAAATACCTTTAGTAAGCAGAAGTATTATACCTCAAGAGTTGCTTCTTATTAACCATTTTCTACATTACTCTGTCGCCTTTCACAGAATAAATAGTCAATTTTAAATGAAAATTATAGAACTACTGTATTGGAAATTTAACAGAGCATGAAACTTTTAACGAGTATGGCAGCTACTCATAGACACCGCAACGGTATGACGTGGTGATAATCGGCAATGGAACAGAATTTTCTACCATAAGACCACAAAAATAGCTTTGAGCTCGTAATCCAAGTGGGCATAAAAAAATGACACTTTCAATTCAGTATGGCGGGCAGTTCGAGAAGCCGCTTCCATATGCAACTTCTTCACACTTTGGCTATCTAACGAACAATATACAACTACAATTATTTGTATACTCATTCCCCAATGGCCTACGTTTTTTCGACATATTTAAAAAATTGTGCAGTGCAACGCCGACACCTACAAGTCGCCATACTTGCGTTTCCTTGTTCCTCATTACACAGGCTAACTTCTCAAAATGTTTTAGCTTTGAGCTTATCATACGTCTATTTTCTTGCTAGCTCTAGGTCTACTAGTACTATATTCATTAGCACAGGTTTATTATACATATTACATTTTATATTTATTAACAAGTAAATTGAAATGTGGTTTCAAATTGTTGTCTGCACCAAGAAAATGAACTGATCTGTGATGACACGTTCTGCTGCTGCTTTTATTAAAATTCATGATGGAACACAACTGTTCAGGAATGCACGTAGAACCTAAGCAAGGAAAACAGTCACTCCTATAAAGCAGCATTTCCTTGTCACCAGGTGCGTCAACTCCATTCGTAATCATCACTGCTATCGCCTTTGTACGAACGCCCTACCTCTTCGTTTTGCGCCCTTCCCCTCGCCATGCTAGCCAGCTCGTTCGCGTCGAAGAGTGCCGTTTGGTCAGCCCTGCCAAGACGCTTGTGTTTACCGGCGTAGATAAAACTGCCCTCCCACGTACCCTGAATCCGAATAGGCCACTCCACAGGCCCATAGTTGGCAGTTTCCATTGATTGGTTGATTGATTGGATATTTCGGGCCAAGGCCGTTAGTCCCGTCAGTGTAGTGCATGTTTTTATTGCTGGAGTTGGCAGCAATCTTCCCCTGCCGGACGGGAGATCCGGCGCCGGCCTACACGTTGGCTACCGGGGGGTTTCCTCAACCAGGTATCTCCCTCCAGGACGACACCCAGGTCGGTACAAACTCGAACTTCCGACTAATCTCGCGACATGTATTGTAGTGCAGTGCATATAGCTATGTGTGTAAGAAAGGAGTCAGGAAAGGATGAGAAAGAAGTACGAAAAATAGCGTGCAGTCCATGCCGTTTGTTAGGGTACTGCTTCGGCGTTCGCCTGGTGTTGATCGGAGAAACCACGGAAAAAAAACCGTTGAGAGCAGCCGGCCGATAAATTATCCCCCAGTCAGCGGCTGAATTCGACTTGTAGTGCAATTTTTCTAACTCCGCTCCTCAAACCCCAATGTCCCCAATGGAATACCACACGGCATTTCGCGACTTTCTCGGTCGTGCCGCTAGAAGTCGCATGATCCCAAGCACTGCTTGATACGGTCTTGATCGTGCGGTTGCACTACTGAGAACGTCGTGAAATACCGTGACATATTCCATCGTGAAGACGGGCCTTGAGAGGCCAAGTTAGAAAAGTCGCAGTATATCTGAAAAGCCAGTGGCAAAAACCCTGTCACAGTCGGGAATCGAACCCTGGGACCTCCCGGCCCTCACTGCAATGACACCAACTGATGCCCAGAGCTTCCCGAGTCGGTCGCCGCTTCCAGAAACGGCGTCGTGCCTTGAGGCTCCCGACCCAGATGTCCTCCGCCGGTAGGGCGTAGGGGCGCCTGCCACGCGTTTTTGTCGCCGCCCGCCCTTTGCTCTCGCGAGTTGTCATAAGCGCGCGTAAACAAACGCCCGAACGCCACGCGCCGCACCGTCGCACGTGTTGGCGCACGTGTGCGCCCGGGCGTTTATCAACAGAGCCAAGAGGCGACGCGGTGCGACGAGCCCTGGGGACACGTGTCCCCAAACGACAGTTTGGACGGAATGCCGCGTTCGGGGAATCCGGTTGAGATTTAAAGGAAACAGGCGAGGAGAAGGGGAGGAGGTGGAATGTGTGCGTTAGCTCAACATCAGCGTAGTCGTAATTTGTTTACAACTTCCTTCTTCCCTTACAAATAGAACATGACATTGACAGCTTTGTGTTCATATGCTATTAAATTCAATCCTAATTCAGAGTAACCTAATATTTGTGTGTCTTCTATGATCTGAAAATGTAGGTAATATCAACATGGGACCAATTGTAATTCCATTACATCTTCATTTTTTCTTTACCACTAGAGTAATAGATATATATTCAAATGTAACTAATAAAATGGAATTGCTTACAACCGTGTAGTTACACAGCGATTAAACAAAAAAATTCAGTGGCATTTCAGATTAACATTATGATTGTGATATTTATAATTTAGAAATTTGAATGTAATCCGACCATAAAATAATTAAATAATTTTTACAACGTAATGTTTCCCATACATATAATACACGATAGAAACTTGCCAAGTTAAATTTATCATGTCTAATTTGAACGTAATTCACAGGAACTTCAGTATTCTGGATTTGTTCAACTTTTAACATACTTTCCAGCATATGGTGCTTGAAAATATGCTGTTATTCCCTTGTAAATGTATTATATTTATTAAAAATGTAGCATGTTTATTCGAAAAAATATTCAAGCCCGTCACTTTGCTTACAGACATTTTAATTATGATTTTTCTTTCTCACAATAGTAAGGAAAGGGATACAGGGATATTGCGAGCTACCATCGGTCCTTCATGGGCGGGAATGAAGAAATATTACTATGTAAACATTGTACATATTCAGTTGAAACACCGATGCCTATGCAATAACACTCACTGGGAAGACCCACTGTTCGAGTCGCGGCAGTGGCGGAATTTTCGACACTAGCTCTACAGCTAGGTCATATTCAGCCCCTGTCTAAAGGAGAATAGGCCGGCTGCTGTGATCGGTAGTTTTGAGTGGTTTGCGATTAAAACCAGGTAAAAGTAAAACCAGGTGAAGTTAAAACTAGATGAATGTCGGAGCAGTTGCCTAACAAATGAGCAGGGACATCGCGCGATCTTTCACCTTCTTCCTATTCCTTGATATATCTTCTCCCCCCCCACACACACATACATATTTACAAGCACTATTCTTCTACACATGTCGGGTGGCCAGTAGGGAGCTTAAAAGTTCAACCCAGCTGGGGGAGAAGCATGGGGAGGGAAACAGACGTGTAAGTCGGCGCCGAATGTTACCATGCAGCGGGAAGGGCACTGTCTCTTCCCAGGCAACATTCACTGCAAAAATGGGACTAATGAACGTAGCAGCTGACGCCCGGGAACAAACCAACACTAAGAATCGGATAGAATCAGTATAAATGATAACAGTATTTCCTACAATGCACATATTTTTACGAATATATGTAATAGCAGGAACGATTTAGTTTTGCTAAAAACTTTTGACACAATCGAAATATGACTGAAATGACGTTTTGTGTGATATCATGTGTAAAAAGGCCTTGTCGTTGTGTTGTACGAATAGGAACGTTTTGTAACATTTGGACAGGGCTCGGATTTGAATTTACTTGATAAAACACATTGATTAACGATTGCAACTTCACAACACATCACGTGATTTTCATATATTAAATTGGATTTCTGACACAAAAGGAAGTAAATATTTTCTACTCACTATGCAATTGTGAAATTCAATGAACTACAAGTAAGTTAAAACTGAACTAATTTTCTCAAATATGTGTACGTCAGAATTTGATATTTATACATTATATGCTTAGTAGACCGCATTTCCCTTGACGACAAATTCCACACGGAGTGAGTAGCAATTGGTCCTACTTGTATTTCCCAGGGGCTGAAAGGCCCACATCATATTCAAATTCACAACCGGTTCTCCCCCGCGACCACGAGCGGTTCGAACGAGCTATGATACGGGGGTCATGTATTCTGGGAATACGTGGCAGAAAAGAAGTCGTGTATCTCGCTCTAAACAAAGTTTTGGGGTGCCTTAGTTCTGAAGACAAGTACAAACGCTGCCGTAGGTAAGAAAGCATAGATTTCTGCGAATGAATGGAATATTCAAACGGGAAGTGACGATCGTACAAGCTATTTTGTGTACGTGCTGAACGTACACTAATGGTTTGCAACATAAAAAACGTCCATTCCCTCTGAATCAGTAAAATTGTCGCTGATTCAATCAGTGAGAGCCGAAGTCACTGATATCTTCAGTCGAAATGTGTAGTTTCGCTGACAATTAGGGAATACGCGAACCTTTTCATAATGACCGCCAGCATTTCACTGGTCGTCAGTAGAAAAAGTGCCACGCCACCATCGCTCACTGATCGTTCAGTCGTTCGCGTGCTGCTGTTTTCACAGATTTCACTGATTCAAACAGTGAAGTTTCACTGATTCAAACAGTGGATCCGATTTTTACTGATTTGTTAAGTTCAATTCACTGATTGTCTGTGGCAGGGTTATAACTGACACCATCAGTGAATAGTCACTGTCAATCAGCAGTTTTTCACTGATTCAGACTAAGAGAGTTTGACTGTTTGGAAAGAACTGGACGAACTTCCCACTCAGCATATTCCCAATTACTTCTACTTACACGATAGCTCCATGCACCAAGAAAACCAGAGGCAATCTCAAATTTTGCATGTTAAGATCATTTACATGATTCAATCTTCTGAATAAGTCCGTGTTTAAGCTTTTAATTTTAACTGCGATTCTGGCTGAGATTGGCTCGGAGACAGCATTACCGCACTCTCTGCAGAGATTCTGACCGGGAGGTTCTGGGGGTTAGATTTCAGGTGGATTTTCACATTAATAGAAATAGATAGCTGGAAAAAAAACCTCCGCTATCTGGAAGAGAATTCTAGCGGTCGGCTGCTCTGGTCGGTAGTTTTCCGTGGTTTCTCTGGTCATATCTAGGGGAATGCCGGAGCAGTATCCAAACAAACGGGCCACGGAACGTCCACGATGTTTCCTTCCTCGTCCTAGCCCAATCATTTCCCCCCCTCTCTCTCTCTCTCTCTCTCTCACACACACACATATGTATACACACACACACACTGCAGTACCACATTTATTATCAACAGACCAGCAGGGAGCTAAGAACTCATCCTGGCAGGGTTTGAGATCCACCGGGGGAGATATCTGGAGAGGGAAATCCCATGTAAGCAACGTGTATTCCTTGCCGAATCTCACCATCCAACAGGGGAGTAACTCCGCCGCCGCCACCACCAGGAGTGTTATCCTTGGAAGTTGACGTGTTCGGAAACACAAATCAATTAAAATTCCAATGATAAAGAGGTATCAACCAATAATAGAACTACACAATAGTAGAATCTACTATTGTGGTTGATACCTCTTTATCCTTGGAATTGTATCATGGATTCCCACAAGATCTCTGCTGACACCACAGAATTTATTTACAAATCAATTAACTGAGGTTAGAAGACGCCCCAGAGACGCACGTTTTCGCCAGTCCATATTTACCGCGTCCTATGTTCTCAGCTCGGAGAGGCCGTCTGACTGTGTCCGAGACCAACCAGTTTCCTTTTGTCGGTAGAAGGATCATTGTCTGGGAGATGCCGCGCAGCTATTTGACTTGCAAAACGCTGTATCCGGAAAAACGGTTATAAACACAAACCTTCAAAGTACAGGCGACCATGGAATATAAGTATCGTATTACGAAGATTATTACTTATTAAGATTAATATTACGTGATATGAAGAAAATCAGTGGCCGACGATTTCATTAGTGACACTTTAATCCGTCAGGTAGTCCCCACCGAATCTCGTCTGTACCGGAACGGATAAAATGAATCTTGCAAAACAACTGTCACGCATCTTAATTGTGTGCGAGGCCTTTCAGGTGTCCGTAGAGATTTCTAATGTAGAGTGTGGGTGTGTGGATGAAGATAGATACTTTGGGGAACATTAAAGTTTCTTACAATTCTGTCAATATTATGAGTTATTTGAAATTATTTGAAATATGACCACTTAAATATGCTTTTGTTATTCGGTTGAAAGAAGGGAAGCTCTCTTTCCGTTCGAATTTCAGAGTGGAGTAGTTATTATTTAAATAACAACACACATTCATGCATCCATTCACATTCTGGTACTCACAAGAATTACATATTTCGAGGTATTACGTTTTAGTGTATAATAATTAAGGCAGTTCTCGCATTTACTAACATTTTAAGAACACTCAGTTGAGCAACCTCAATCAAAATGTAATTTACGAGGGCTCCAATTAAAACTCTGTGTATTGTCAACATCTCACTAATCATTATAATCAACGTCTACTACATTCAATGAGTTTGCTTTTTCGCTCACAAATAGGAGAAATGCGTGTCGCGATTCGACGAGTATTTTCATCGAAAATCAGCTGCACCTGTGCCATTGCTGCCGCCGGCCAACCTCTAGCCCCGGCCCCGCCAAACCTGCCCCGACCTTTGCCCCTTGCCCGTCGCCCTCAACGCCCTTGCCATCGCTATACTGTCCTCGCCCTCGTTCCCCTTCCCCATCTGCGCCTCCTGTCCCGATCCCTGTCCCGGCCACAGCCTCCAATCCCGTTGACCCCGCCCTCGCAAACACCACCACCACTATCACCATCATTATCACCACCCTCACCATTATCACCATCACCACCAGCATCATTATCACCACTAGCTCCACTATCACCACCAGCACCACTATCACCACCAGCACCACTATCACCACCAGCACCACTATCACCACCAGCACCACTATCACCATCACCACCAGCATCATTATCACCACTAGCTCCACTATCACCACCAGCACCACTATCACCACCAGCACCACTATCACCACCAGCACCACTATCACCACCAGCTCCACTATCATTACCAGCACCACTATCACCACCAGCACCACTATCACCACCAGCTCCACTATCATTACCAGCACCACTATCGCCACCAGCCCACCACCACCACCACGACCACCACAACTATCAACACCAGCACTGCTATCACCACCACCACCACTCTCATCACCAGCACCTCTATCACCACCAGCCGCACTATCACCACCAGAACCACTATCACCACCAGCATCACTATCTCAACCACCACTATCACCACAACAACTATCATCACCACCATTACCACCCCGGATGCCTCCACCGCCATCACTACCTCCCGCGTCACCACCTCCACCTTCACCTTCATACCCGCCACCGCTGCCCCACCTTCGTCGTGCGTTCGCAGCGCACGTTTCTCTCCATGTTTCGACAAACAATGAGGAATGATTAACCTGGCCGGGCGGCGCTCGGGGACCGGAACGCTCCGCGATGGCTTCGCGGAACAAATTAGTCCTCCCGCCCGCGCCGGCCCGCGGGTCGTTTCACGTCTGTCGCAACTTCATTTCGCGAACTCGTTGCTCCCGACCTACCGCAGATTTACAAGGCGGCGTTTGCTTTTCCGGTTGTAGTGAATGCTCTCCGAACCGTTAGAGCGCACGCCGGCTGTGCTGTCGTCGGGGTCGTTTTCCGAATACGGAGCGCGGACGCGCGCTGTTACTACACGACTCCATTGTGGGGATTTATGAGTTGAATGGTTTTCCGCGCACGAAGGAGATACCGCATTGGAACGTGGCCGCTCTCCGGAGCATTGTGGTCAAAGTCCCGAGCCGGCTATTGACCGACATTCAATTTACTGTATGCAAATGTCGCTGCGTTGTTCCGGAACTCATCTGGAAGGACAGTTCGTATGCACGCCAAATAATTTGTGTTCGCAAAAATGAATTTTGTAGCTGTAGACGTATCATAAAGGGTTAAACAATAGATTTACAATTATTGAACCAGAAATAAGCAAATATTAGCGACGAGTAATCATGAAGATGGGACATAGGAGTCTGGCCATTGTTCTACGGGCCACTCAATTAGCTTAATATCGATCATTCTGATTTACTAATTTTTTTATGTGGGTCAATTGATCTGAATGTATGTTCTCACATTGGCGACCAGTTCCTGTCCTGGCGGATGCGCGAAATGGGCCGTATGGTAGTGGCCAGTTCCAAACAATTTAGTTCAAACCCTTTCTAACGAAACCAGTTCTCAATAGATATAACAGAGATTCAAGCGAGTGGAGCAGGTTTACAGTTCTAAGCAGTCCGCAGGTTCGAAACAGTTCAAACTCCAGTTTCAGTTTCCACCTCGTCTAATCACCTCAGTCCTGATCAGTTTCATTTATTTAGTCAAATATGTCTAGTTCAGCCTACTGCCTTTCATTGTATGTGGTTGCGTTGCCAATCCTAACGGAGCACCACACAAGCTGGGGTCGCTGCTGCCACTTCAAACCACTTCATAGTCCACTTCAAGTCCCGTACCATCCCGTTCTAAATAACTCATTTTTAATTAGTTTCGTTCATGCAAACTCAATACGTCAAATGTGTTTATTTCAGTCTACGTGGTTGCTCTTTCAGGCTGAGGGCCACTCTTAAATAGAACCAAAAGACCTGAACCGAATCACTGGTACCTTTATTTACGCATTATTTATTTATTTATTTTTCATCCTACCCAATCTTCCCGTTTCTAGGGATCGGCGCTGTTATTTGGGCGGGGTCATTTTTTTATTGATTTTCCGCACACTCCTTTTTTGCCATGATTTGGCAATGTTTTGACGACTGGATGTCCTTCCTGGCCACAGGGGCACACAAACACATTACACCTAGAGAACATACACTATCACGAAACACACACAACCACACCCGAGGTGGGATTCGAATCCACAATCCTTCGGTCCGAGACCGCTACGGCACTACTGCCTTAACGATCTAGGCTTCCCGGGTCGGCATTGAAATGAACATATTTAATCTCAATAAATGAAACCGATTACAACTGAGCTGATAGAACGAGATTTGCGTGAACGTATCTAAACTGGTTTGATACATAACCATTAAGCTGTAGATAAGCGCAAAGAAGAAATAAAAATATTGTACGTGAATATTGTGAATAGCGTGTGGTGTGATCTGTTTTATTGTATATTACCTTAATCATTTAAGGGCGCAACTCCAGCTCACTGTCAGAAAGGGCATAATTCGTCAGCTGTGTCCATAGCGTTTGTGCTGCCTTCGGAGACAGCTGATTGGTCAGATGCTGATCGACATCGGGACCATTCGTGTCCTCTCGGTTGTGTGTTGGGGCCTTCACTTTCAAAAACACATTAGTTCCTAATTCTGCCGTCTGCACATGTAAAGTGAACGAGTAACACGTTCAACTGAATGCGTTTGCAGGTTGCCGGCGATCCTGACGGAGGAGCAGGCGAGCTGGGCGGGGGTCGCTGGTGCCGCTGGGCGCGCTGCTGGGCTCGGTGCCCGCGGGCTTCCTGGCCGACGCGCTGGGCCGCAAGCCCGTCATGCTGGGCATCGGCGCGCACTTCCTGCTCGGCTGGCTGCTCATCTGGCCGCCACGCTGCGACGAGGGGTGAGTGGCGAAGAGCGGAGCGGAGCGGCTCCGGCTTCCTGGTCTCGTGCTTCTCACTCACTCGAAGAAAAGGGATTTGGGAAGCAAATAACCTCAAACGATGGGACTTCTTTTGCACGTTGTGTTCAGGCTGCGTTGGTTTTAGTTTTCGTAACGTTTGATGACTGTCGAATAAATTGAATTTTGCTGCTAATATATAAATGGTTATTTATGCACCAAGGATGTTATAAGAGAACAGGGGTGTTATAAGGCACCAAGGATGTTATGATGGAGCAGCGTCAAAAAGCCGGAGGGCCTAAGGACTGATTTTATTTTGTAGCTACTTTTATTTAAAATTTACTGATTTATTATCTAGAAGTTAATTCACTCGGTTTGTCTTTTCATATTTCCTTCTCTATCCCCTCCCATAATCTCCACCCATAATTCTCTCTCTTAATCCCTTCTCATAATCCCCTCTCATAATCCCTTCTCATAATTCCCTCTCATAATTCCCTCTCATAATTTCCTCTCATAATTCCCTCTCATAATTCTCTCTCATTATTCTCTCGCATTATTCTCTCCGTAAGAGAATATGTCGCATTTTCAACTCTTTTCCTATTTCCTCATAACCACGATCCTCTCCATCGAGATAAGTAATGTAGTGTACTTTGAACTCCATAAACAAGGCAATAACAAGCAATAACCTATCCATAACAAGTAAAAATAATTTTGTGAAAATGTATGACGTATACATATTTAAACAATATCGAACTCTAAATCCCATTAATATTGTTATAGTTTACAAATATATTCTCTACTTGCTCAAAGAAAAATAAATTGTCTGAAATGTGACTATGACACACTATGACGTTTCTGTCGCAGTACATTTTACATTGTCAGGTGTCTGAAGTAAGATCAGTTGCTTATTCAGGAAAACGTACGACTGGAAAACAACGAAAATTGTGGTTACTATGTGAAAATATGTCCCTGACTGGAAAACCGCTATATCTTCTGCACCCGTCACGCGCAAGGTCTTAGGATCGAATACCACACTGCGTTTAAATTATTGTTGTTTTGCATGCGCGTTGTAGCACGGATTATCTCATGTTGTGCTGACCTAAGGTTATAAGGAACCCGCAACCTGAGTAAAAATTTAAAGCTTGGCCCAAGATATATTCTAATGGGAAGCAAAGGATAATAGCTTTTGGAGTAGAAAGCTCTAAGAAAAATATTAAACACTCAAATTTGATAGATGAAACCGAGTAAAGTTCATTTCTCGTTTGCCAGTTATTTTCAAGCCTTGGACCAACGTGATAAAGTGGGCGGAAGCCCGCAAGTCCGCCGCGGCTGTCGCACTTAGTCCATCGGAATTTTAGCTCTCGCGCTAAATATCTCGCAAGTCAAACACCCTTTCGCGGCACTGGGAAGCTGCGAGGTGGTCCAGGGGAAGTGAAGGGAACAGGAAGGTTCACTTAAACTCTCTGGATTCGAGCGCTGATGACGTTACCACTGCTCTGACTACATCCACCGCCCCCAGACGAGACTGTCCTTCTCTACCCGGCTCTATCCATCTACCTGTTT
>JAHLJT010009419.1:177508633-177550668 GCA_031308135.1 Acheta domesticus
GAGCCATGTCAACCCTGAGGCATTATAAAAGAATCCAGAGTAAATTAGCAGACGTTTTATTTCTCTTGCATTTCCTCTACATCGATTCCAGAAATAATATCTGATAACAAATCCAATTTCCCAAAAAATGCACAACAAATATGGCTGAAATCGTCGTTGTGTCGCCTTCTGGAGGCGGAATATGGGAGTCAAAATCATTTTAGTGTGTATACGTTCATGTGATGCCAAACTGAAAATGTTAAACATTTCAGCTCTTTTCGAACATGGATCAGTGGGCGTGTTTCCAATGTCCGCGCATTAGGCAACAACAAAAAATTAAAATCCAACATTTGTGTAATTGGTTCACAACTTATGTATAACATGACTTGCCTGGAGAGAAATCAAAGATATACAAATAATTAGCTACAAGATTAATTATTAATGCAACGTAATTACGTTTAATACAAAATGTACTCTGGGCAGGAGAACTGCTTACTAGGCAAACATTTTCCCCCCTTATAAATATTTCAGGCTTCAACGTCTCATTACACATCGTTTCTGCTCCTTCCACATAGTAATTCGCCAATGTTATTTCTTTCATTTTATTCATTTCATTTTCCCTCTGACATGCTATATCAGAAATATCCTTCTTAGAGTATGCTATTAAATGTATTTTGTATTTGTAAATGTATATATTTGTAATAAATGTTAAACTTTGAATATGCACTAATACATCCTGTTATTTACGGCACGGTATTCTAGACATAGGTAGAATAAGGACATTTTCTTTCAGTCACAGTAATCAGTAGTCAGAGGAACATTATTATCGGACAGTTCAATAAAAAGAAACAAGTTACAAATCATACGACGAATAACGCACGCTATGATTTATATCGGTTTTTACGGTACGATCTCTCTCTATGAAAGCATTATCGATGTCGGCGAGCCAATGTGGCAAAATTAAGACAAACCAGTGCGATCATGAAATATCATCAAAACGATCCAGGGTGTTCGAGATAATTATGCAAAAAAGGTCTCATGCCAGCCGAAGATACCATAAACGTTAGAACTAATTGATGGTTCTGTAAAGCATCCAGAAAGAAACGTGTTTCCAGACGATCTTCTAGCTGTCATGTTAGACTGTAACTACTGTATTCTTGATGTCTACAACTCACGAAACATGGGGATCTGAATCTCTCGTGAAAGAGTAATAAATGATTTCGCTTTAAACAAACATGGAAAAGCTCTTCGTGTCATTCAACAAGTGATTCGAACAACATATAAGCAAACTTTCCTTGTTCATAATTGTGATGATGTTTTTTGTAAGTGTACCCTAAAAGAAAATTGCACTCAAACAACCAACAAATATCCTAACAAACTTAGTGAGCGTGAGTAAAGTACCATTTAACTTAAAAACACACAAAATACACATAATACTTTTTACACAAAAATAGACATCAAAAGAAAAAGCCTTATTAGTCATTCAAAAAAGTAAATGTTTGTGCCAACTTAGTAAAATGTATTCTATTGCGTCAGTATCGGCTACCACAAATCGTGTTAATACTTTATAGCACCACGAACGATCATGTACATGAATCCCATAATGATCGTTCTCATTACGAGCATAAATAGAATCAATTATTTCAACACTCGAATGAACTTCACTGTCGAGGAGCGAATTCTCGACTCCACATCAGCTTTCAAAACGAGAAACCGATCAAAGATCCAATAATAACTCGGAAACAGTTGCCGAGTGAAATGTCGCACTTCGCTCTTCCCTCTTCCCTCTCGCGCGTCCTTGTGCTTCGAGCGAGGGCAGCTGCAGAAGCCAAAGGGCAACACGCGGGTCACCGCATAGATTAACTGCCCTTATCTGAACGCGTCCCACGCGCGGCAGGGCGCAGGGCGGAGAGGAAAACCGCCTCTTCACCCCCACCCCACCCCACCCTCCATCTCGTGTCCCCCCTCTCTCTCTCCTCTTCTCTCGCCCCATCCTTATCGGCACAATCGAAGACGACGAAGAAGTATCGTCGCTAATTGTACTAACGAGAGCGTTCCAAGCGATAAATTTTCACTTTCGCGCCGGGCAACGCCCCCTTCCGACCTTCCGTGCAGCGGCGGCGGTGGCAGTGGTGGGGAGGGACGCCTGCATATTCAGGGGGCGATAATTGCCGCCCCGCCCTTTCAGATCGGCGAAGCCGCCGCCGCCCCCGCCGCCCTTCGCCCTTTTGTGCGGCGCTACCGCAGCGGGAGTGGAGCGGACGAGAATAGAGGGAACAGCCTTGGAGGGGGGAGGGAGAGAGGGACGACGACGTGTTGACATTACTGCAACATTGCTAGTGCGAATGGGGTCGACAATGTGAAGGTAGAGAGTGCTGGTGTTGAAAAAGTGATGGTTTGGTTGAGAGGGGAATGGAGAAAGACGAGAGGACGTGGTAATGGCGGTACACAGTGTTCGGATAGTGATGATAGAGTAGATCCGAGTTGCAGATGGAGGTCGCAGAAGAGGTAGTTAAGGAGGCAGTGTTAGTCAAGGGGGCAGTTGAAGATGTAGTGAATCTAAATGAATAAGCAAAGGGGCTTAAAAAGAAATAAACAAGTTAGACGGGAGGCAAGGAAAACAATCCAAGATTTGAATACGATCAAGCAATTGAGTATAGGGAAGAGGAAATAAAGGAGATCAGGAACGGACAGCAGGAGTGGAATGTGGAAAGAAAAGTACGAACAATTACAAGACCTCGATGGTAGTGTAAAATGTAAGAATTAACATTGCACAACAGTGATGAGACGGTTAAAAGTGAATTACCGTGTCATCACTGATGAGTGATGAATTACGGAAATTAGTAAGGCTATCAACAAAATTTTATAAATTCTTAGTTGCAATAACAGACCAACTGACAGAAGGGCTGTTATGAAATCTGGAGCTAAGTGAAGGAATGATGACAAAAATATATTGGCGATTAAGACGAGTGTTGCACATCGAAATAAAAAAATTAAACCCGTAGGAGACACATGTGACGTCCATGGTCATGTGGAGAAACTAACATTTTGTTCTTTCCACAAGACATACATGTAATTATCCCTTGCACTCGTTTTCTGTTTGCTGCCGCCAGTTCTGAAGAACATTGCTTAGTCACTTCCTCGAGATCTCTTATCTCTAGTGCAAGATTATTGAAATCCAACAAGAAAACGATAGTGTTATAAATCTTCACGTCGTGACTGAGATATTTCAAGGCCAAATTTCAAGCGTATCTGAAATATTACCAGGCTTCTGAAAGTCTTCTGTTTGTGATGAGTTATTTTCAGGGAACACGTACTCCCTCGGTCACGGTTTCATAGACTACCGTGAGGATCGTGCAAATCTACTGCGAGAATTCAACAAGAAAACGATAGTGTAAAAATCCTCACACCGTGACTGAGATATTACCAGTCCAAACGTCAAGCGTATCTGAGATATTACCACGCTTCTCAAACTCGTCTGTTGTGATGAAATATTTTCAGGGAACCTCTACTCTCTCGGTCGCGGGGTCACAGTTTACCATCAGGATCGTGCGATCGACTGTGCGAATCCAACAGAAAATGATAGTGTTAAAAATCATTACGCCGTGATTGAGGTATTACCAGGCCAAACTTCAAGCGTATCTGAGATATTACCACGCTTCTCAAACTCGTCTGTGTGATGAATTATTTTCAGGGAACCTCTACTTCGTCGGTCGCGGTTTCACAGACTACCGTGAGGATCGCGCCGATCGACTGCGAGGTCAGCGGCCGCTCGCCGGCGCTCAATCCGCGCGAATCAGGGTTCAAAAAACTCGTTGCGAATCAGCCCGCGTCAAGAACGCTAAGATGTGTCCGCGTTGTGTACACAACTATAATTAAATTGAGCGGTGGGCGACCCGACGCTCGGCTCGCCAGTCGGAGCTTTAATTTAGTTTCGCGAACCGCATGCGCCGCGGTGGACGTTCCGACCGCCGGTTTAAGCTCTTTAGCGGCGCCTGGGTGGCGGCGCGGACGATGGAGGAGGCGCCGGCGATGGTGGCGGTTGTGATGGTGGTGGTATTGGCAGCATCGGTGGCGGTGGCGGTGACGTGGTGGGGCAGTGGCGTGGCGGTGGTGGTGTCTGTGTCAGTGTCCATGTCAATGGTGAGGTGGTGAGGTGGAGGGTGGCGGTAGTGGCGATGAGGGGCGGGTGGTGGGCGTGTGGAGAGGCGGGTGGAGGGGGAGAGAGGGAGATGGTGGTCGCGGTGGGAGGGTCGAGTGGGGGGGGAGGAGAGAGGAGGAGGTGGCGGTGCGGGGGGTGAGTGGAAGGAGAGAGGGAAGGCGGCGTTCGCGGTGGGTGGGTCGAGTGGGTTGGTGAGAGGGAGGTGGCGGTGGGCGGGGTGACAGGGGGGGTGAGAGGGGCGGGTAGGGGGGGGGAGAGGGGAGGAGTGACGGTGGCGGTGGCAGGAGCGGTGGTGGTGTTGGTGGCTGATGATTGCCGGCGGTGGTGTCACGCGTGCTCCCGAAATGCCGCGCCGGTGACGGCGGCGTTGGAGGGGGGCGAAGGCTTTGGACGATGCGGGCCGTGCCCCTGACAGCCGATGCAAACAGATGCCATGCAGCGGCCCGGTAGAACCACTATGTGGACCGGAATAGCGACCTCGACGCAGGAGTTTAAATTAGGAACTGAAGAGGGGGAGTTTGTGGCCGCCGGGGAGCATTGGAAGATGCGATGGAATTGTTCTCGTTTCAAATTTTGACGCAATAAAAATTAACACATATTTGTCTAAGAAAAATGTTCTCTGGCAATTTTGAAATTAATATCCTATTCTGTACTGACGAAAATTTTTAAATTAATATAAATAATAGAATTTACAAAAGGGGATTTTTAAATCAGCAAAATCACTGATTGTTGCTAAGAATATTCAGTTTTAGTGCTTTTTGGATAAGAAATTATTTTACAGAGGTACACTTATAATCACAATTAAGTATGTTTAAGGTGCAATAAAAATTGTTTCTCCAAAATATTTTTACAATTTATAAACTAAATTAGATTGAATAAAATTACTGATTAAATCATTCTCTAGAAAATACATTAAAACTTCTCCTGACAAAAAGATACGTAAGGTGAAAAAAAATTATTATAAAGAAATGAATTAGGTTGTAAGAATCATTCCATTTATGAAATAAATCGAAAGAAATGATTAACAATTAGTTTGATACTGGAGTATCACATTCAGAAATATTAAAAAAATTTGTAGTACGAACGTCTTATAATAAATATAATATCGTATAAATATAATAATATTGTTATAAATATTAGATTTTAATAATTGTGAGGGTCAAGCGAAACAATAAACAGTATTTTGACTACAAGAAATTCTCATTGATTCAATCACTTCCCAGCTGGTCAACAAATGTCCTGGAGCTTTTAACACAGTTCTGCGAACACGTTTGGACAAGGCTTGGATCATGATGTTTGTTTTAGGGTGACATTCTAAGATCGTTATTTGGATGAGTTTGTGCAACCCTTTCAATCCCCTTTCAATTGTAGAACGATTATTTTCGCTGATGTTTCATAGTAGTTTGAGGAATGTATATGTACATTCTTTTGTTATGATTCCAGTAGATAATTACTATAGATTAGTGTTGTCAAGATCGATGCCACGAGCGGGAGTCCGTGGCTCGAGTGCCACGACGAAATCGCCTCTCCACGAAGTTCATAAACCCGCAGCAAGAGACAACGCCATCAGCATTGTAAAACGGCGGGATTATTAACAGTTTCCTCTCCCGACACTAGTAGCGCAGATAAGCTCCTGGCATGGCATAGCGCCGCGAGGCGTGCCACTGCCACCAGTACCTTGACACCACTGCTCTAGATGGATGGATCAATAATTCAATGGAGAGATGACCGTACAACGATGAAGAAATTGTACATGAAAGTCTTGTAAAACAGTAGATCTCCTGTTAACCCTACTGCACACCCCGCTTTGGCCACCATAAAGTCCCCGTGGATCGCGCGGAACTGAGTTGGAAAGCGAGCAGCCTAGCTCCTACACACCGAGTTCGGATGAGGAGGAAGAAGCACGCAGAACGCACACGCAAGCGGGTGCGAATCGCAGGGGGAATGAAGCCCTCACATACGTTCGCAATCCCATTTAACTACTCTTTCTTCCATCCAATGCTCTCTCAAACCTTCTCTCTTCAAATACTTTACTTTTCCCCCTTTCACTCTTTTTCCCCTCTCCTGTACTCCTTCACTTTCTCTCCCTCTCTGTCACCTCCTTTTCGTCTCCCCTCCTCTCCTTCCTCGTCACCTTTCCGCTCTCTTCCCACCCCCTGCATCGTTTCCGCGTGTGTTTATCGCCCGCACGCATTGAACGCGCTGTCCCGTTGGTGCTATTCCGTCCACTGTGCTCCTCTATTTCCCTGGATCGCTCTCGCTCGCACTTCTCTATTTAAAGCGCCGCGAAATGCACCGCAAACTCGACGGCGCAGCGGCCGGTCGGCGAGCGCGCCCCGGGCCCGGCTACAATTTTAATGCCGGAATTACATAAAAATGGAGTCGGACTGGAACGCGATCTCAAAATTATGTTGTGGTTTAAGTTTAACGCGCGAGTAGCTCGACAGTGAAGGGCGTTTTGGTGTTCGATGCAAATATTTAGTAGGGCATAAACGCGCCAACATATAGACGGGAAATCAAAACCGATCCGGCGGGGAGGGGGAAGGGGGCAGCCGGCAGAGCGACGCGCGCGCGAGTCCCCGTCGAAAAGAGCGGAGCGCCGCGGCGCGCGGCGGCGTTTGTCAATGGGACGACGCGAGCGCTCCGCGCGGCGGTAGCGGGAGGCGGCCATTTCGACGATTTTCGATGCCGCCGCGATACAAACTTGACGTCATTGTGCGGGGGCGTTCGCACAATTGCCGCGGATACGGCGGCCGAGAGGCGCGGGCGGCGCGCCGGGCGGGGGCGGGCGGGGGGAGGGGGGAAGGGGGGAGAGGGAACAGCAGCGAGGGCGGTGGCGTCGTGCACTTGCCAGCGCCTCGACAGCTCTTCTCGCATTGTGCGGGCGCCCCGCCCCTCGGCGCCGCCGCTGCCCCCGCCGTCGCTGCTGCGGCCCCACATTCCGCCCCGCAATTTAATTGGAAGCGTCCTCTCTCCCTCCGTCCTTTCCCTCCTCTCTGTCTCTCTCTCCCGCATCCTCGCGCCCCTAAAACCATCCCTCGCATAAGAGGACGTGCACCGCCGCCGTCGCCGCTGCAGCTCGCTGCTGGGGGAAAACCCTGTGGAACGCCTGTCCGAAGACCCGGCGGCGGAGAGCCGGGGCAGGGAGGGTGGGGGCGGTAGGGCGCTGCAGAAAGGGCGCTGAGGCTGATTCGGGACCGGGTCACGGGGCTTGACCCACAACTGCAACGAGCGTCGGTGTGAGCGCCCAAGACGCGAGAAGCCGACACCGAACGATTCAGAGCAACACGCGGCCGGGGTTCCGATCGAGAGATTTTGACCGGCCGCTCCCTGGCGATGAATCTAATATTAGGTATCATTGAAAACTGTTTGTTTTGTTATTGATTTGCGGATTCAAAATAAGATCGAGAACCATGGGCAACTTTGAGGAATAACTTCTGAAGGAAAGAGGGGGTAATATGGAATATTCAGTCGGAAAATTACAAATCAATTCAGACGGTAGTATTAATAAAAAAAATTCATAATACTAAAACAATACACAAACCAATAAAAAATACAAGCAAAATAGGTAAATACATTGCCTAACATAAAGTAGTACTGAATGACTAAATATTATTATGCTTAAACCCGACAAATGGATCATACTCTCTGCTTTCTGGCAATAATCATTTAGAGTGCGAAACACAGAACGAAACGCTACATTTCGAAACCATACAATTATTACGAATATGTTTCTTCATAACTTGTCTAACTATTCAACCGTTCTCAATAAACGCGTTGGAGTAATGCAGATAGTAATAAACATATTTTTCTTTTAGTAAACGAATGAATTTCAAACAAAGTAATGGAAAACGAAATAAATAACCAACTGATAGCGTTGTAATATAAAAAAAGTTCATAATACTGTTTTTTATTATTCTGTAACATCAGTGAAATGAGAAAATTCATACTGAACACATTATTTTGAAAACTACTAAAACAGCTTTGAAACAGTGTTAGGGATGACGCTCCAATATTAGTAGCGTTTCCTAATTCTAGAATCATTGGTAAAAGACGAAGTCAATAAACTACTTGTTCATGAGAAGCAAATAAGTGTTTTTACATTATGACATGGTAATAAGATTCGAAATGACTACTAACAAGATGTATCACGTAGTACGCCGGCTATGGCCCTCCTAGTGCAACGGAGACAAAGGGCAAGGCGCTTCGGAAGCAGAAACCGTCGAAGAGCCTGCGAATTGAGACTGGAGCTACGGTTGAAGAGAAGACCTGCATTATTTCCTTTTCCTTTAATAATGTTTCAGCTGAATGCTCGGAACGAATATGGAACTAATCCAGTGTCTGGAGGTAATCTACCACTAGCAACATCATTACCAATTTACTCATCAGCACATTCCCCATTTCAGTTGAAGTTTATGCATGTTTATGGCATATCGTCTTCATTGTATACGTACGGTGCGCTACAAATGATGACGGTTTTGAAGTCAAATAGAATAAACTACTGATATAAAATCCTTTAGTGGCTATTACAGGAGAGGTAATTACCCCTCTAGTCCTCCTGCATAAAATAGATTAGAGAGGTACAAAAAATTCATTTTCGCAGATTGCGGTATAGAGGGAAAATGCAACCCAAACACAAATCATGATAAGACAGGAGCTACCATCGTCAATAGACTGGAAAATCAAGAGTCCTAAGCGCTTAAAATAAGGTTCCATGTTTCAAAGAACACGAATTGCGTCTCTATGATACATTCTTCAAAATACCTTCTTTTTTCATATTATGTTACTTTTTTATAGGGTACATCGACCATGAAGCACGATTGTCAGATATATTTGAATTTGGTTTCCGATATGAAGCTATTTTCCCTTTAAAAACATTGTTTTGAATCTGCAGAATGTTCACACGAATGCGTCTAGTATAAAATAATCAAGAAAAAATAAAATATTTGTGTATAAAAACTGGCATATACTGGAGAAAGACAAAACGGAAATACTGAGAGAATTTCGAGTGTCTTGTTCGTGTAAGATATCAAGTCATCCGTTTGCTCCTTAAAGTCATCTCCTACATTGCCTTCTCGTTTATTTCTCTTGTCATCGCTCCACGTCTTCTTGGATTCGACTACTAACCCTCCTCCCTGTTACCTACTCATCACAAACGGAATTCTACCCTGAAACCTTCCCAAACTATTCATAACAATTTCATTCGCGTCTGTCATCTAGTCTGCAAGCCGCCTCCCTTCAATCGCGCTCGTCAACTACCATCGCGTCTCCCGCCGCCGTCACCGCTCCGCTTCGGCTGTCTGTCCCGGGCGACGGGCGTCCTCACCGCTGCTGCCCGGGCCCCCACGCCCCTCCCCCCCCACCCCCCCCCCCGCCCCCCTCCCCGCCTCCGCAGCGGCGTAATGGACAGACGCTGTCGCGAGCCAGCTGTCGCGTTCTCAGCCCGGCGTCACCACCCTCGCCGCCGCCGCCGCCGTTTTACATTTCAGACGGGATTGGGAGCCCGTCCCCGCGTCCCCGGGCCGCGCATCCCGATTCCGCGCCGCCGACGTTAACTCTCGCCCCCTCCCCCTCCCCCCTCCGCCGGTGCCAGCGTCCCTCTGCATGTCGTCCAGCACTGGGCTACTATCAATGGAACTCGCGCTGTAGTTTCCATCTACGGATTTTCTAAGCCTACCGACAGTGGCGGTCATATTTGGGTGCCGGCATATCTCCCGTCTACAATTTTCACTGTTACTCTCCAACAGCATTTCCTGCTTTTATAATCTAGTGGAATCACAATTAACAACAGATTTAAATTAGGAAATACAGGATGCCAATTAATCTATTGATATTTGCTATTCAGCGGAAGTCTCAATTGTAATCTTTCAGATCTTTTCCATGAATTTGGCTTTATTTTTGCTTAATATATTGTATATAATATTTTGAAATCCGGCTTGACCGAGAATATAAATAATACGTTGCGGAATAAAATTACGCTAGCAGCATCACCTTTTGTAGAGAACATCAGACTACTTCTCCTCACTTTACATAACAAAAAACGTTTTCTCTCTCTTCTACTTTTATTATCTCCATCTCTTCTAACACTTTCCTTCCAAAATTCACCACTTTACATTCAGTTTCTTTAATCCCTTTCAGCACACACATTAGTCGTTTCACAGTCTTTCACTACAAAATCTTCTTTATCTCGTGTCACCCGTCTCAACATCATATCACCTGCCTCTACATCACATCAGCCGTTTCTGCATCGCATCACCCGTTCCTCCATGGCAACACCCATTTCGACATCGCATCACCAGTTTATATGCATCACCCGTTTCTGCATCGCATCACCCGTTTCTGCATCGCATCACCCGTTTCTACATCGCATCACCTGTTTCTGCATTCGCATCACCCGTTTCTACATCGCATCACCCGTTTCTGCATCGCATCACCCGTTTCTACATCGCATCGCCCGTTTCTGCATCGCATCACTCGTTTCTACACCGCATCACCCGTTTCTACATCGCGTCACCTGCCTCATCATCATATCACCTGCCTCTGCATCACGTCACCCGTTTCTACATCGCATCACCCATCTCTCCATCACCTTCTTCATTGTCTCCTCCCTCGCCATCACCACCACTATCTCTCCCTGCCTCCATGTACCACCGTTTGCGGAAACCCGTCAATCCTCCTTCACCATCACCACCCCTTCGAGCGGCGCATCCGTTCACCGAAAGGCCCCTCTCCGCCGGGGCGGCCCTTTCCTGCCCGCGCTGGGGCAGGGCTGGGGCTGGAGCTGGCCAGGGAATACGCCGACACTCGGTGCATTTAACGGAAGGCGGATTTATTGCCGGGCGTCCGCGAGGGCGGGCGCGGCGCGGCGCGGCGCTCAGGTTACGGCGCAACTTCTGACACGCGGCTCTCGCGGTCGAGAGGATTCCGAGGCTCCCGCGAACAGCGCCGGCAGGCTCTGCGCGAACGCCTTGCTCTCCGGGGATTCTTTTCGTCAAGGAGGGCAGAAAACCCTGACTGAGTGAGACGGGCGAAGTTCTTAGGTTGGAGGATTGCATTCATAACTTTTTTATTTCATGTTGTTGTTGTTGTTGTTGTTGTTATTGTTATTATTATTATTATTATTATTATTATTATTGCCGCATTGTTTTCTTTTAACATTCAAAACTTAATTTATAGCAATTACTTCACGTCTGGTAGCTATGGGGACTGTACTTCACAACAGTAAGTCAAAGCACAATTTGTTGTTTCATTGGAGCCTACTACATTTATATTGCACCAAAAAATATTATGGTATTTGTAATACTACTATTAATTCCGCACTTTTTCACAAAAGAGCTGAAGTCACAGTGGTCTAGAAGATCTGGTTTTCACCAGAATTCGTAGACTTGAGATCTTTATCAAACTCTTAGTGGACATCATACGGCATGATAATATAATTATAATTATTATTATTATTATTATTATTATTATTATTCCTATTATTATTATTATTATTATTATTATTATTATTATTATTATTATTGGTGGAGTTAGAGGAAACCTCCGCGAACCATAATTTTCAGCCGCAAATTCCATGTAAATAAAAATGGATTATAAATATATTATTCGGAGGTGAAAAGATAACATGGTGCCTGTACATTGCATAGCGCTTCCCAGGTTGTATTGACTTTTTTGTACTTACTCCCTTATAGACATTTTCAATTTCAGACATTAAATTTCTAACTAAATCACTAATAAAACAATGTTTTGAGCGCAATATTGTAATTGCAACAGTGTAAATTTAGTGTTCTTAATTCCTGAATATCAAATTTAAGAATAGAAGAAATAAGGAAGGACTAAACTGACTGTGTAAGCTTTAAAAATAACTATAATACCTAAACTATATTTTGTTGACTCAATACATTTCTTTTTCAATCAAATGAGTGTTCAAAAAATGTCCCAAAAATACTTCTCACAAAGTAGGAGGGGAGAACGTGGTATACGTGCCTAACAAGAATCAAAATCGTAGTTATTACTGCGATTTGTAATTCAACTCACCAGAATTGACGCTTCTGGTTATTCTGGGAATCAATCTCAACAGCAACTCACCTGAAAAGACAAAAACATTATTTTAGTTAAATTGAGGAATACAAGAAATAACAAAAAAGTCACTGTCAAACATAATCCTTAATTAATTACTTTATGAAGCCAAGTAAAAATAAAATTACTATACTATAAATTATAAAAACTTGTAAACATCCATTGAAAATATCAATAGAATTTGAGATTTGCATCATATGACATGAAACTCTAGCAATATTGATTAATGACACGTATATAACTTATGAAAGAGATTTTATGGTGTAGGTGTACTCGTTAAATAACACAATAATAGAACATAAAAGCATCCAGAAATGTTTGACGCTCAGCTAAGCAAAAAAACGTCATATAGGGCATTTCACGGAAACGACTAATTTATATTAAATTCCAAGAACTGAGACTGTCAGCAAAAAAATGTAATTCTCAGAAACCAAACACTAAAGGACTTAAAGACTCAACAGTATAAAGATAAGATTCGCAGACTCTTTTCAAATCGCTTCAGCATCTTCCCAGGTGAAGTACTTTCAATCTTGAAGGCAAAGAATTCGCAGAGAGGAAAGATAAGGCGAGCGCTGCCAGGGAAACGAAACGAGTGAAGGGGCCAGTTTTCTGAAAAGCGCCGAGCGCAGGCGTCCAAGCAGCTTGGTCCGATTTCTGCGAGGGTCGTCTACAGCGCACGCCGCCCCGTACCCCAACCCTCACCCCACCCCGCCTCACTCCCATCCTGGCCCCCGCACAAGCACGTAGTACTGGATGTTATTGAAATATCGCGACTGCTATTTCCATCATAAATACGGCTCCAAGAGCTTTTTTTCGGAGGGGGAAAACTTTTGTCATTTATTTTCAATAGAGTCGGGAATTCGCGAAGAGGGGGAAAGGGGGGGAGCTGGGGGCGGGGGAGGTGGGGAGACTCGGACGGTCTGGAGATGGAAATGCGAAGGCGGCGCGGTGCCGTGGCGGGGGGGTGAGAAGGGGAGGGGGAGGAGAGGGGAGGGATTGGTGGAGAAAGGACCGCGGGGCGGGGAAGGAGAATTCCTGAAAATGAGGCGCAGCCCAGCGGACTTTGCTTTCGGAAAATTAAATGTGTTCGTGCAATTTTGAAATGATTTGCTTCAGAATCAAGCAAGGTAACGCGGGGTTTATTAAAAAATATCTTGCACGAGGGAGCGAGTGTCTGTTAGCGGGCGCGGGGAAGAGAGGACAGTTTGGATCTAAATGTAAATGTCTTGGTCTGCGTCTTGCTTTCTTCAGCATCGCCGAGGACGATTCTCGGAGCGGTTTGTCGAGGCTACTATCAAGGATTTGGAGATTTCTTGTCAGGCAATTTGGCGCAAATAAACCTAATTTGGAGCAATGTAACGATTAGCTCAATAAAAATTATGCACAGACTAATATTTTGTCAAACTTAATTATAACGGAAATGCCAGGTATCCACAACCATTCGCTTTAAATATGCTACATTGCGTATACATTTTAGCTATGAATAAAAATTACTACTTAATGTACAATAGTTCTCAAAAGAAAACTACAATTAAATTAGAAAACCATGAATTAAATTGGAATTAAACTGAATTAAATTAAATTGAATTAAATTCGAAAACCATAAATAAAAAATTATTCTCTAAAAAGAATCAACTGCTGTAATTAAATAACACCCTTGTTGGCACGGACTCGCTTAACACAAGTTTTGTCGTAACACGAACAAATCTTCAGTTCCGGCAATGGATTATGGGAATACAGACATTTATAATACTCTGATAATACGTTTATTTTATTACACGAACTCCGATTATTTCGGTCCCTTAAATTTCGTGTTAATGAGGGTTCACTGTATAATTCTTTAATTTATTGTGACACTCTATATTCGTTTGCTTTATCTTCTAGATGTGTTGTTGAAAAAACTGAAAAACTAAAATATTAGGATCAGAAATACTAGAAAAATTACATTCTTTTCACCTAGATATTGGGAAATATAGCTCGTTTGAGAAGTTATAAAAGCGTTTTCGATGGATATCGATTGGGTTCTCAGAAGAGCCCGACCTTCAGTGCAAGCTTTCACTTTCGTTATTCTCTTTACCTCGGATCAAGGCAAATACGTCAAATATCTTTACACAGGCAAGTCAGTATTATTGAGAGCCTTTTCGTGTTATAATTCATTTGCCCTTCCCCTCAGTTTAGGCCAGTATTACGAGTTAAACTAGTAAACATTATCCCAAGACTTTTTTTCGTATGTGTGATTCAATGTGTGACGACCATTATCGAAAATATAAATTCCAAACCAAATTGCACCCAGCAGTAAAACCCTTTGTAAATGTTCGCAATAAACAATTCCGTAAACACGTGCGACAGATGACGATAATTCTACCCGCGCGAAGGTGCCAGACAATACGCATTGTTGCGCACCCATGCAAAGAAACGCCGTCAGAATGCGCTGCAGTCGGCACGCGGCCCGACGTGCCCTCTCGCCGTCTGTCGAGGCGGCGGCGGCGGGGGCGATGAGGGGGGGCGGAAACGGGAGCGGCGGGCGGGGGCGAGCACGCAAGCGACGTCACTCGAATGGACGCCTTTCAAAACAAAAGACGGATGACAAATGGCGGCGCGCTCCCTCCCTCCCTTCTGTACACATTAGTTTTAATGGATGACACGGAATTGCAGATTACAGTCAATAAATCATTGTTCACCGCTACGCGAGACGTTATAATGGAAATATTTCTGGGACTGTACGACCTGTGATCGTGTTTCAGAGCCCCTATTCTCGTGGAGATGGCTGCTGCCATTAAAGCTGCGGTCGGAACCCGAGATGAGAACGGTAGAATTGCGGGTACCAGTTGGAGAGGGAAAGAGGGGCTTAGAGTGATGTCTCCACAGTTGTGGAATGGGATGGTGGAAAATTGTTGCAGGTGCGTACTTCAGTTCAGAACGTAGAGCTGTTGACAACCGATGCGATTCTTATAATTGCAGTAATTTGAAACCGATTTTCAATATGGCTGACATATCTTTTATGGCCTCTTCTGTCTAATTTCCAATAAAGCGAAATTTCCATTTTGGCTATTCAAAATACTTGCGTGGAGTTATTTCCGTCCTCTTTGTCAGTGCCTTATATTCTCCCTGAAACTGTATCTCATCCTCCAAAATGACATGAAGTCATGCCATTTTTCTTCCTAAGACAATGCGACACTCACGAAAACCACCTGTCTATTCATCTATTTGTATTATAAAGTGATTCCTTCTGCTCTCCCGTGAAAGGCAGTACTTTGTAAACACTTTCAAGTTAATCCTTGAAAACACTACGTGTGAAGGAATAATAATTTCAGTTTAAGTAGTGACTGTCGTGCGCATACATGGGTACGACATATGGTACATACATCGGAAGCTTCTCAATGTAGATGGGCGGACGTAAAATACAGTTTAGTGAATTTATATTGATTAGAGTGTTTGTGTATGAAGGTGAGTTTGTGTAAGGACTTGGATGTGTATATACAGACTGTCCGAGGAGGAAACGCCGAAACTTCGAAAATAAGCTCTTAAGACAATTCTAAGTATATTCTGTCAAATAAACTACGAGGATATTCCGAATGGTTAAGCCGCAATAGGCACTCAAAAGTTGGTTTGAAAAATTGATTTACAGGCAAAACTTTGCATTATAGAAGCATAGAAACACTTCAGAAACATATAAATTGTTTTTTTATTTACAAAAGAAATGAATATATTTGTTCAGAAAGAAAAATTAAATGAGAATAAAAAAGTACCCAATTTACACAATTCCACTGCTTTTTTTTATTTCTCGCTTAATTTTTCTGTTTGAGCAAATACACTAATTTCGTTTGTAAATAATCAATAATTTACATGTTTGTGTACGTCGATGGGTCGCTACTACAGAGTTGTGGTGGTGTAATGGTATAGGTAGCTAGATCGGAGACTGTGATAGACTGTTGTATGTCGTTTAAAACCCTGACACAAAATATATGTAGTTCCGATCATTCTCGGTGGCAAGGCTAGCGGCGAGGCCACTATGACAGAGAATGGCAGTTTCGGCACTGCCATTGTTGGGAACGAATGATACCGATCCTACGCATGTTATCGGGGTGCACCCATTACATCAGCAGACGAAAATGCAACGATGGATAATGAATGCTGGATGCGTCACTGGATCTCTCGACTCCGTTTATCGCTGAAACGTTTCTATTAAACATCTTAAACGCATTCTTTATTACTCTTTGAATGAAGGAGTAACTTTTCGCCGTGTACGAACTAATATGGCATCGATGTACAACATAAACTAGTTTATTAAAATTCGTTCGCAAGGGACGTTGGAAATTGCAAAGTTGTGCAATTGAATATTGGTTTAGTGGTGAAATGTCGTTGGCATTTAAAATTGAATGATCACAGGTGTTGTCAATGCCCACATTGTTGGCAATGACAACACCTGTGATCATTCAATGTGCAATTGAAACTACGCTAGCGTGGAAGTGATGGAATTGTTTTAAAATTCTGTATTAAGTTATTTTATGCTCCGCAAGAGAGCTCCTGATGCTGCTCACAAGTGAAGCACAACAAGTACCAGCATAAAGCACACTCCACCCATACTGCTGTCAACGGACGAGAATGAGCGGAACAGATACTTCCGAGCCTCGACAGCGACCTCATTTAAATATAGTTACTTATGGCAGATCATCAACTGTGACGCGGTTTATCCAATCAGAATCAAAACCAAACATTGAAGTCGTAACGAAGCTCATGATTACCTCGACTAGCGAATGATTTTCACAAGTAACTACATTTAAATCGGACCACACGAACAGATTTCATAAGTAGACAAGCAGTTTGCTCGTTGTCCGAGACTGCGAAAGCAAACCAGCGAGAACGATCGATATTAAAACGCGTTTCGTCCGGCCCTAGTGAGATTGAATTTACGTGGTGGGTTGGCTGGTTCACGTGCGTATGGAGAACGTCAGTTAGCTGCAGAGGCGAGAGTTGATGTGGGCTGTCGGGCGGAGGATCGTGTAGTAGGAGACGGCAGACGAGCAGAGAACGCCTGAGCACAATGCCTGAACGCACGCGACACGTCAAAGTAAGACGAAACCCATCGCACAGCAGGAAAGCATACGCTTCCTTTGAGGATTCAACAGACGAGAGAGTTTTCCCAGGGAGAGACGGAAGCAAGAGAATGGAACGAGAGGGCGAGCGAGCGAGAGAGAGAGAGAGAGAGAGAGAGAGAGAGAGAGCGAAAGCGTCCAGACGTGAGACTGATGGAGATTGAGCAGGCGAAGAAATGTGGTTCGTCTTCGCGAGTTAGGAGGCGAACGGTAATGAGGTCAGTGTTGAGCGCCGCGCTTCGATCGTTGACATGCCGCAGGTCTCGACTGAGATTGATTAGCTCGCGTGCCCAGGGCGGCGGAATGCCTTCGCGATGGATTAGCAGACGTTCTCATGGAACGATTCGCCCGCGGCGCCGTCTCCTTTAATGACCACACAAAGCTTTGATTTTACGAGAGTAATTTTGGATAATGAGTTGATGGTATTTATTATTTCATCTTCTCAGAGCACCATTTATAAGCAGTTAGGGAAAATTAAGTGGGAGTCGCTTCACGTTAGTGTGAAACCTGTAATTGTAAGTCGAAAATAATTGTAGAAGTTATAACTATTATAATTTTCTGTGTCACCGCAACGGTGCAATGTAGAGTAACAGGTGATTTTAAGACAATTTGATATAACGATACATGCTTTAATATACTTGGAATATTGATAAATGAAATAAAGATACAAAAACATTATATCCCTATTTTTTAAATCGCCGTTTTTTTGCCTCAGTATTACATAACTTTCTCTACACCATGTATATTACTCCGTATAAATGTACGTATTGGAGAAAATAATAATGAAACGTGCAGTTCTGATCAAATATATTAAAGCTCTAAAGAGAACGTTTTTGATATTCCTGCTAATTTGCCCCAGTGAACGGTTTTCAGCAAGTCAGGTACCAAGAGAAAAAATTGGGAGTGAAGGTCACTATATATTGATTACATCGCAGCTTTCGTTTATTGATAAAACACTACGAAATTTGCGTTGTTTGAATTGGGCTGCTAGAATGAAATGGAAGACGGTTTGTGTAATTTGGCAAGTTCGTTGGAAATGAAAGAACAGATGATCTTGCTTAGAGAACATCCTGTTGTGTGATCGTTAAAACGATTGTTTGTAACTATCAATTGTAACTATTCAATGTACCTTCTTCTACATCATTTTTGTGAAATCTAAGGAAAATATCAAAGACGTGAGAAAGTTCTGGTTGTATTTGGAAATTGTATTTCATACATTTTGTTACATACATTAAGGTAAAGTGGATAGAAAGATGTGCTGTTGCAGGCCAAACCAACATGTATGTATGTGTAAATATTTTGGTGAATATACTACCTAATGTATATTCAAGGACATGCAGTATTTTCTGTCGTAACTTTTCTATAGTTCTTCCTTTTGCGCTATGTAATCGCACGGATACAGCTAATTGATATTTAATCTCCGCACCACGAAAGCTGGTGGAGTTAGTGTCTTGCGCCTATTACGACCTCTTCTCTAGACAAGTGATAACAGTAGTGGTTTTCCCCTCCTCTGGATACGATAATCATGAGGATTAAATGGGTTTAGATAAAAAAAACTATGGATGGAATGGACCTTCCAATATGTTTAGCGGTGATATGAGAACTAATGTACGTCAAAAATAACACATCTGGTCTACAACAATAAGTAAAAGGGTGCAACTTAGAGTATCGATTCTCCTAGCATTGCAATCAGAACTACAGGAGGGTACCAAAAAGCTACCTATCAGACTATATTCTAACTGTGACACAGAAGAACAATTTAAAAATATTACGTTTAGAGGAACACTTATATATGAGAAGTAATACAACAAATTAAATTCACTAGCTTGCTGATTAACGAAAATATCCTGTTCGTTTCAATCTGCCGTATAATGAATGTAACGTATACCATTTAAGTAAACCAGATGAAAATGACATTCATATTCGAACAACTTACGACTATTGTATTACGTGTTAATTCTGGGGTTAGAAAAAAGTATGATACATCACGAGATTCGTCACGAGACTCGTCGAGCACGAGGGCACGGTCATTTGGGACGCGAGGACGCTGGCGTCACCATCAGCGTTTTTCGCTGCTGCCCGCCGCCTCCCACGTGCCGGCCTCACCACCGTCCTCGTCACCTCACGGAGCCCACGCCACTACCACACATACTTTCTCCGCCACAGCCTCCGCCACAGTCTACGCCACAGTCTACGCCACAGTCTCCGCCACAGTCTACGCCACAGTCTCCGTCACAGTCTCCGTCACATTGTCAACGCGCCGTCGTCGTATTCCGCGATTTTCTTAACTGTGCCCCTTACAGGATTCAGCTGTTGACGGTTTCATCATATCGCGAGCTTTAACGTCACCATAATGACGTCACTGTGGCTACACACAAGCTCCCGATTGGTTGGCAGCGAAACAGATGATTCCTGTGAGGAGCGCAGTTAAGAAATCGCAGTATAGTCGACATCGCCACCGACCGCACAACTCTCTCCGCCGTCAAAGTTACCGCCATTTTTACAACTGTCTCCGCCAATGCCGCCACTTACGCTTCTGGCCTCTTCTTCCACTACTCTCGTCCCCACATTTACCTCTGTCGCCGTTGTCGATATCTCTGTCTACGCTGTCTCCGTCCACCGGGACTCCTCCTTGGACACAGCGATCACAGCGACTCCTCCTTGGTATCAAATACCGCCACCCCATCTGCCGACCCCAACCACCACGGCCCCCGAACCTGCTCCCGCCACTTCCAACGCCGCAGTCTTCGCCATCAGCCTCGCTACCGTCGTCGCCACCAACATCGCCACCGTCCCTGCTACTGTCTCCGCCACCATCCCCTCCACCATCTCCGCCCACTTCCTCGCTACCGTCTCCGCCGCTGACCCCGCAGCTGTCTCCACCACAGTTTCCGCCACAGTCTACGCCACAGTCTCCGTCACAGTCTCCGTCACAGTCTTCGCCCAGTCTCCGCCACAGCCTCCGCCACAGTCTCCGTCACAGTCTCCGTCACAGTCTCCGTCACAGTCTCCGTCACAGTCTTCGCCCAGTCTCCGCCACAGCCTCCGCCACAGCCTCCGCCACAGTCTACGCCACAGTCTACGCCACAATCTACGCCACAGTCTCCGTCACAGTCTTCGCCCAGTCTCCGCCACAGCCTCTGCCACAGCCCCCGCCACAGTCACTGCCGCAGTCTCCGCCGCAGTCTCAGCCACAATCTCCGTCACATTCTACGCCATTTTCTACATCACAGTCTACGCACCAGACTCCACCACAGTCAAGACCACCGCCCCCGCCTCGATTTCTACCTTCGCCTACCCTGCCATTTCCACCCGTGACTCCATCGCCGCCGCCGGCGCCCGGCGCGGGCCGGCCGCCCGGAGCCGCTTGCGCAACGGCGTCGCCGGTAATCCTGCGCGTTATCCGCCCGGCCGCCGCGCATTGTGCCCGGCCGCCGGGGCAGAACGCGGCGTAATGGTGCGAAACGCCGCTCCCCCCGCCCCCGCCCCCGACCACGTGGCGGCGCGACACACCTTCGCCGGCCAGCACGTGCGCTGTGCGCGAAAATACGGTTGCATCGCCGATTTCGCGCAATTCAACGATCGCTTCTTCAAGGGCACTTAATGCTGCGGTGATTTTGAATATATATATATATATATATATATATATATATATATATAGAGAGAGAGAGAGAGAGAGAGAGAGAGAGAGAGAGAGAGAGAGAGAGAGAGATTCTAGTACGTTTCATTTAAGGATGACAGAGCTTCTAATTCAGTTAGTGTATGGGGACATTCTTAAACACTAGCTTTTATATTTCATCGGCACTCAATTGACTTGTCATGAATTGCAAAATTGTATTAAATGAATCCTTTACAAAAGGATACCAATAATGCGAAATGTTACTGAAAAGAATCTGGTAGGCCACATCACAAAGTGTCATGCGGTCACGTAGCACATCAGCTCTCTGTCAAGTACATCTATCATTTTAATTATTTTAATACAATACTTCACTTGGAAAAGGTCAAATATGTTGATCCGCATTTTGCGGTTTGCTAAATAAATGATCCCCTTTTGATGTGGCCTCATTACAATCCCTCAAGAAAACATATTTTATTAAGTTTTCAAGGATTGGCATTGAAATAAAGTGATTGCAGTAAAATGCACTGATTTTTCCAGAATAACTAAAGGCTAACAAACGTGCGGACAGAGTGCGGTGCGTAAGAGTAGAAATTACTGGCTTCCGCAGGAACAGGCAGTGAAGTGAAGTAAAAGAATGGGTAGAGTACGGAGCTGAGATAGGTACGTAGTAGAGATGGGCATGCAGTGGAGATGGACACTTGTTTATCTATTTTTATGCTTGTCTATTTGTGTTTTTATTTTATTTTTGTGTTTTTGTATTTATTTACCTTTTTAATATTTGAACGTATTGTTTATTTCCTTTTTCATTCTGGTACATGTTTCACTTAACTGCCACCGAGCGGACGCTCATTTGGCATTTTCAAAACATGTACTCACGCACTAAAGCTTAATATTGTTAACTAATAACATAATAGTAGTTTACGCAATTAGTTTATAATGTTAAGCATTATTGTATGAGTACATGTTTTTAAAACTTGCGACGTTAGGAGTGAGTTTACAAATCTGTACGAATAGAATAAAGCAACATTATAAACGCATTGGATATTTTTTTGCGACAGCATTATACATTTATGAATCAAACAAATTTTTCAAGAAACAAGGTTTCTGCGATGTACCGGGAACTTGACGTCCGTGCGAGAAAACGGTGGCGGTTGTTCCGTTTACCTCTACCTCCGCCCGATTATCTCGCTAGGATTGGCTGAATGTGTGATGACGCAATCATTCATGCCGTAAAATCTAATATGTTATCATTTGTGTCGTAAAACGCCCGATTATGAACGATTTCTTACAACGGAAAAGGTCTTTTATAATGCTGGAATACAAAAAACTACTTTAATATTACTTCCATCATTTTGTCCTAGGGCACCTTCAATATTTCGGAAGGGGAGACCATCCATTCAAAATTAAAGGAATCAAAAAACCGATGTAGGTAAATTCTCTTTTGCAAACCGGACAATAACGGACTGGAACAGTCTACCTGCTGCAGCACTAGCGACTCTTCCCCCTAGTGCGTTGCTTCCGGCATCGTCTAGGGAACTGCGTATGATGCAAAATATTTATGTGTGTTTTATTTCTCACTAACTTAGTTGTAGTTTTCATTTAATATGTATTTTTAAGTTGTATTTATATCTTTATTTGATCTGTACAAACCCTGCCACCGAGCGAAAGCTCATTAGCAGGCAATAATAAGTATATCAGTGTTACCGTGCATTGGGCGCGTGCCACATGGGCCCCGCCCACCCGCGTGGCACGTGCATCGTCGCGAGAGCCGGGACCTCTGCACGGGTCGTTGCCTCTCCGCGCCGGCGCTGTTTTCTTCGGCCGTAATGGCGCTGGAAGTTCTCATTGTCTTTGTCATGGCCGCTCGGCCATTCTTTGCATTCGCAGCCAGTGTCACTGTCACTGCCATTGCCGTTGCCTTTGTCAAGTGCGCCTGCACGTTCTCTGTTTGTGTCCTCCTCCGGATTATGTCATCGTTGTTAAGGAGGAAAACGTGATTTCCGGGGTTCATCAATGTTGCGAAATGGATTGTTATTACTCACTAGAAGTATTCCGAAACAAATTGCGTATTAAAAAATGTATCTAAATTTTAATCATATTCTTAACCAACAAAATTACATGTATTTTCTTGCATGAATAAACGTTTCCTTGTTGAAGTAAACAAAATATACTTGAAAATGTCCTTATATTTTGTTGAAAATTTATCTAAACGCATGATCATACATCCAATGCATAGTGATGAATGCCAGGCAATGTCTATTTCGTGATAAAAACTCATAAATACATATTCTTTGTTTTAATGTGCACCCGACTTTTCGCAGTCTGCGTTTATTTTTCCTTTCTATAACTGACAAATTACGCAAATGTATGGTATTTCTTGACATTATATTTTTAAACCAGACAGAAGAAATAAAGCAAGACATGTACTTCAAGCAATACATGTACTTCAATAGCAATACATGTACTTCACTAAGGTGTATATTCACTAGATAAGGTGTATATTCACTAGACAAGCAATACATGTACTTCACTAAGGTGTATATTTGCATGTATGGTGTATATTTGTATGTATGTGTTGTAACCGCTCTCTCGTCTGTTATGGTGGAATTTTCGTGGAATCGTGGCTCTTTTGGAAGATTTCGTAAAACAAAAACAAAGTCGTGACCACAGAACAACATATAATTGGACAAACAACATATAATTGGACTCTATAATAACATAATTATCGATTCCTCTTATTGCTGGGCTGATCGGTTACAGTGTGTACGTGGCGCGACAGCCCGTGAACGGGCTCAGACCTACCGGCGACGTCCCTGCCTGGCGGCCATGGGTTAAAGGAGTACGTGGGGTTAGCACGTAGACATTCCCATACCGTATTCCGTTCTTCTCAACCTGAGAAGTGAATTTTATAATCGTCACACAGCAACATATACTGGGACATTGTAGGGAAACGCACATTATAGTCTTGCCTCAACCGGGAATCGAACCCGGGGCCGCGTAGTGGACAGCGATCACGCTGACCAAGAGCTAGCCGCGAGGCCCAAGGTGTATAATTATTTACTTCAATTTTTCTAAGTAAGCTAGGTTATATTATATTTGCACAAAAAATATATATTTCCATACCAAGCATGCTTCTCCTGCATTTTATCAAAAGAGATTTATACAAGAACTAAAATATTGTTAATTTTAATTGCAAATCAAAGAGCACATTTCAGAATTTTTGTGTTCTAAATGCATATTTTTAAAAGCATATTTCAAAAAATTTTAGGGCATAAAAATCCTCCCACTAGTTTTTACAAACCGTCGGAAATGCACACCTACGTTAAAATCGCTAAGAGAGAAGAACCAGACAGGCGAGCAGTCAGAGAACCGGGGATTCGGATGGCGGGCGAAGCGCACAGCCGATCTGCGGCGAGCAAAGGAGCGGAAAAGGAGAGGGCGGGGCAGGCACAGCGGGGTTGCGGCGGGAAGGCAGGCGAATGCCGGCGGAGCGGAAGGGCGCGGGAAGAATAGGGGGCTCTGGAAGACGGCGGGGGGCGGGGAGGGGGCGAGTACGTGTCAGAGGGCCGTGGCAAACTGTCCGGCGAACGCGCTGGCGGGCGGACAGGCAAGGCGCAGAGGGTGGGGCCGGGCGGGGGGCGGAGCCGAGACGGGACCGGAGAGGAAACGGATGGGGCAGGAACGGAAAAACGTAGCGTTTGCGGGGGGCGGGACACGAAGCGGGGAGAGGGAGGGAGAGAGGCGCAGAGCAGGAGAAGCGGCAAGAAGGTGGAAGTGTGGTGGATGCGGGGGGGGGGGACGGGGTGGAAGAGTGGGAGAAATTGGTGGAAGTGGAGGCTGAGATGGGTCCGAAGACGAGGTTGAAGCGGGGCCGAAGGCAAAGGCGGGAGCAGAAGCGGAGAGGAGACGCGGTCGGAACGGAGTGAAGACGGTGAGACGCAGTGACAAACGTAGGGACGGGATGAGGCCAATTGATGTCTACGGCCGCGTCAACTTCTGCGCCATTAGTCCCGTTAGCGTACTGAATACGGTGCTGGATGGTGGGATCCCGCGCCCACAGACACGTTGGCATACGGAGGATTCCCCCTCAAGATATCTCCTCATCAGAGCACCGCCGCAGACGACACATGCTCTAAGTCCGACAAGTGCGGTAGTAGTGTAGTGCACGTAAATGTGTAGAAGAGAGGATGTGACGAAGAAGAGGAAGAAAATATCACGCTCGATCCATGACCCTTTGATAGGGTACTGCTTCGACGCACCTGCTATTGAAGAGAGAAACCACGGGAAACTACGGGTCGGATCAGCCCAAAGAATAACCGCTAGAATTGTTTTCCAGACAGCAAGTGAATTCAACCTGGCGATTTAGGTAGTGATGAAAATTCGCCGCTGTCGGGACTGGTACCCTCATGCTAAAAGTTGCTGCAGAGACTTTGGGATGATGCTGAGGGCGGGGGCGGGGTCGAAGAAGGAGCAGAGTTGTGGGAGGGGCGGGGAGGGGCGTGGCGGGGAGAGGCGAGGCAGCGAGGGACGAGGCGGGTCGGGGAGTGGCGGGGAAAGGCGGGGCACGGGGCAAACGGGGATGGGCGGGGCTAGGCGGGGCGGGACAGGACGGGCCGGGGATTCTGCCCCTGGGGAGGAAGGGACGGGCAGGGGATGGGGTGAGGGAGAGGGTGGAGGAGGGCAGGGAGGGGCGAGAGGGAGGGTGGGAGGGACGGGAGGGAGGGAGGGGCGAGAGGGAGGGAGGGAGGTGAGAGGCGGAGGGAGGTGAGACAGAGAGTGTGCGGAAGGGAGGGAGGGAAGCAGGGAGGTGAGAGAGAGGGAGAGAGGGAGGAAGGGACGGGCAGGGGATGGGAGGAAGGGAGAGGGAGGAGGAGGGCAGGGAGGGGCGAGAGGGAGGGGTGGGAGGGACGAGAGGGAGGGAGGGGCGAGAGGGAGGGAGGTGAGAGACGGAAGGAGGTGAGACAGAGAGTGAGAGGAAGGGCAGGGAGGGAGGCAGGGAGGTGAGAGAGAGGGAGGGAGGGGCGGGCGAGGGCGAGGCGCCAGCGCGTGGAGCGGAGCGCGGCTTCCCTGCGGAGGCCGACAGCCGCCGGAATCTTGGGCGCAGACTGACAGCGCGCCGGGGCTCCTCCGTGAATAAGACCTGCTCCTCACGAACAGGCCCCGTCCTGCCGCCGCGGCCGCCTCTGCCTCCGCCTCCGACCTTCCGCCACGCTGGGTGACGGGCTCTTTCATCCATTGAAGGGAATGAGCGAAACGTCTCGCCCCTTTGCTGCCTCCCGGTGGTAAAAAGTACTCATTCAATTTTCATTTCAAAATGTTTTTATGGAGTTTGTAATAGTAGTTTTAACTTCTCGTTTCACTTATCATTCGATTCTACGAGATCTTTGTATTTCTTAGCACTCAGATAGAAAGAAAAATCTCTTTGGAATTGAAAATACTAAAAAAGTCGTCAAAGGAATATTTTTTTAAATTCAAAATCTTGCCGAATATTAGAATACTAGTGCTATTATTTCATATGGAATGTACATGCATGCACTTTCATGTAATGTAATCCCTATTTATTATATTCTTCAGTGACATTCTGTGGCATGCACAGAGAGCAATTCAAGCAAAAATGTTGAATTCTCTAGAAATATTTACACATCACTTCCGTTTGTACTTCGTTCTAAATGTTTTTACAAAACTGTAGCAAATTATTTCAACTATTTCAAAGGCAACAAAAGTTTCGAAGATGAGTTACAATGTAAATATTCACAAGAAAGCAGCTCAGCGCGATTGGAATTTTCAAGCCAAATTTTCATTTGTGATTTTCAAATTCAAAATTTTCATTTGATAGACATTATTGAAACAAATATGAAAAACTAATGATAACTAGGTAAATATGCGTACTCCGCGTCTCATTTTCGGCGTACATTCTTACAACTCAGACTACTGCGATTCCTATTTTAAAAATCTGAGCAATTATTGAAGTATAATTCGAGAAAAAACTGCCGCACGTTCCCAATAGTTTTCTTTCCTTTTAAACACAAGTATTTTGTTCTTCACGGAGAAATTTTCAGTAAATATACATTGAAGAAATCAAGTTGAAACATACGTAACCAGTGTCATTTATAATAATTTTCTACAATAGCAAAACTAAAGTTATGGTCACTTAAACCTAGAGAGACTTGAGAGACCTATCACGACTGCCTCGTGTATATTTCAGTTTTTCTATACGGAATCTGAAAACCATTGATATTATTTAAAAGTTATTTTTAATAATATATCTAGGTATTTTATTTAAATATATACGTATTTTTTAAATACTCGGACAAACAAAAATTGAATATAATTTTACATTCCCCTTACGATTTAACCTCATGGTTTTTCATTAGTATATATTATTAGTTATAACAATTTATTAATTTGTCATTATCGTCAGGTCGCGGGAACCTGCCTCTTGGTCACACAAGGGACCATTTTCATTTTGGTATAACGAGATGAAGTTAATGATATTGTCCCGTCGTAATGTGTCCATTCAGTAATTAGCCACAACAAAACAAAATGAACCTATGACTCAAGATGCGATATTAATCACTAAAATAAAATATAAATGTCTCCATCTACGATTCTGTTTAATTTTAACATGTAAATGTGAACAATCTGCTAGCTGGCATTATAGTATTGATGTTTTAAATACTTTATATAATTTCGAAAAAAAAATGTGTTTTACGGAAGTGTTCAGTTAATTGCAAATGATTCAAATGGATGCACAATATAATGCAGTTTTTAAGTACACTTCCATTGCAGCCATTCCGTTTTATAGAATTTTAAATGTTCAAATGAATAATGTAAAGCTATAAACCTCACGTAAATATAAATAAATTGCAGAAAACTTCCACTCTTCCCTTCAACACTACATTATTAAATTGAAATTCCACCGATAATATGTTTCCTTCAATAACAATTAATTATATTGACTGTGATATAAAAACACAACTTGATAATTAAGTTTTTGAAAAGACTATTAGTAGTTATTAAAAGTATATGCTTAAACTACGACACAATTAATATTTAAAAATTATGAAAATTTTGTTAAAAATTGTTTTAATATTCAGACATCACTGGTTTGCATGGTACGGTGGAGTTTAGGCTCTTATGGATAAAGCACACCTACAGAGTCAATTTTATTGTAAGTGAATTCTTGTTAGAACACAACTTCGTACAACGTCAAATCAAATTTTGCTTCGAAATCATCATGGTAAAATTAGTTCACTAGTTATAGACTTTTCTAAAGTTAAATCATATTGTATTGTTTAAATATCATAGAATGATGAATCAGTCAAACTTTTAATCAGTGAAAATAACACAAGAGTGAGAAAGTGTTCACGTCTTCTTTAGCCAAACACGGATATTTGGGGGGTAAGAGATCATTGAAAGGTCTTCAGAAAAGTTCGAAGGGAACTGGTGTATGAATGTGAAATGAATTCCTTTGATCATATTTTTTATAGTTTTGGAGTTCACAAATACTACTTCTGTTGTACTTTTCATCAACTTACCTCTCTATCAAACGTCACTAGTACGTTACAAAATGGTCATGTTCATATTTCATTCGGGACGGTAAAAAATTTACAATCTTTCGGGCAAATGGTATGTAATTCATACCCTGTAATGGACATAAACGCAATATTTGATGCGGGAAATAAATAAAATCCGCAGTGATTTTAAACACACTGTTGGTGAGTAACTTTATTTCATCCTTCCTGGAAAACGAATTATGTTTCAAAATGAACTTTGCTGTCGATATATCGACAAATAATCCACAACAGGCGTATGTCATGCGTGCTTTCAACATTTCACTTCTCACGTACTATTCAAATTCAACTCCTTTTGAAATTCCGATTCGCATTTTATGATTCAAGCATTAAGTACTGTATTTAATATATAGTGTTATACGAAATTAGAGAACGAAGTTGGCTTATAAATAATTCGCCCGAACTTCAATAATTATTGTATATGAAAAGTTTTGTTAAGATTTGCCGATTTCATCTGTATTCTTATGTGCTATAAGATTATGTAGAAATATCTGAAATCCCCAACCTACGAAATAGCAGTCGATCCAATGCGCAATGTATTAAGATTACTGCTTACGCAGGTAGAATGGTCTTTCGAAGAAAGATATACCTAAGGAGGACAGAGAGAGTGCAAGAACTTGTATCTTTAAGGAGCAAAAACGGTGCTTTATATGGGTGGGCAGATTGGCTCGCTTTTCGTAAAGTCTCAAGGAACAATGGTGAAGGAATTGTAGGAAGCGCACAAAACCTACCTAGAAAATACACAGGCCCCAGTCTTTCTGGTTAAGTTAAAATCCCTCGGGTTAATTCCCTGATAAACGATTATCTAACATCGGGAGTTTACCGCAAATGATCCTACTTTATTACTCACATATTACAATAACAAAATTTATTTTTTGTTATCATGCGAGCATTTCGTCTGTTGGATCATTGTGCCAGGGTAAATTACCATATCCGGTCTCGAGTATGGCAGATGTAGCAGAAAAAAAAGACATATCGAGCAAAAAAACGAATGTGTTGAAGAATTTAGAAGAAGAGTGAAAAGGGTTGCTAGCGTGGCTGGTTTCATGTAAGTAAATGTATGTAAATTAAGACGGCGCTGGAGTAGATACGCCGGTTGGGTTTAGCAGGTCCTGGGCAGGCGAGGCAAGGAACACTTTGAATGAGGATGTGGAAGATCAGACAACACGAGGCCGGAGTGCGATCATTCGAGTTAGAGAAAGTGTAATTCGGATTCAAAGGGATCAGCAAGAGTAAAGCAATTCTACAAATACAATGAATCGGGATCTGGAATCTTACACTGGTGAGTTTTCTCATTACATTCCACTTACATTCATGAATTCCATGGAAGACGATAATTGAAAACGCGTTAAAAACATTTTGAAATGAAAATATGTAATGATTTGTTCCCACAATAAATAATTTGGTGGTGACAATACAACAGATATTACTGAAATTAAGAAAGAATATCTATCTTTTTTCACTAGACTACAGAATAAATACAAAATCAAAACTGTATCATAGTTTTGTAAAGACTTACTAATTGTTATCTACATAATAACGAGATTAAAATATATAGAGAAACCAGAGATCTCGTCTCTAAACACTCATTTCCGAAAATGTGTCTCTCCCTACTTCCCAGTAGATGAAAAATTAAAATCGTAAGGTTTATTTATATGTAAAATTGAGAACATACTGCTATTTTTTTTAAACAAATTGATAAATGACATCCTTTTACACAGCAGAAATTGAATGACGTGTTGTGATTTTTTATAGTAGATCTAATCTCATCCACTTCCAATATACGTGACACAAAATAACTCGAACTATTTATAACGTTTTATAATAATTATTTAATCAATGGCAAAACCTTGGGACCAGCCATTACCTCATACAGTTGTAAGGAGACGGCATGTAACATATGTACGCGTAACTCGAGAAAAAGGTAATAGGAGTTCACAACTCACCTAAACGGAAATGGGGATTTCCAGAAAAGAAAAGCGAAAACAAAGAAACGCCACCTTCCCTTATGGATGGTATTTATGTCTCAAGATCAGCAAGTTGAGATACCAGAGGAAGGAGCATTATGGCAAACATATTCTGGAACCTTGTAGGGAAAAATATTATACTTAATTATAATGATGGTCATTGCAAGAGAATTAATGTACAGAAACAATATTACTAAATTAAATGAAGAAAAGTATTATGCATAACATCTGGTATTACAGTTACTTCATTCACACAGGAATCAACGATGAACTACTGCGAAAGTACCATATTTATCGAAGTCGATTTCTATAACAAACTACTTGTACGTAAGAGTGTAGACACCAGTAGTTTCGCACTATGTAAGCATTACGTCCACAAGAAAAACGTATTTGCTAATAACAAACTACTACGCAATTTTGTGGAATTGTTTTCTTGCATATTTTTTACTAAACCATTGAACAATCCTACAGATACTGTTTATTCAACTGCTCTATTATGTACGGTAGTCCCAGAATTGGCGCTGTTACATCTTGGGAGAATACGGCATAGCAGCTGAACAAACTTACATGTTGGGCAAAACATATGCTCGAAGTGTTCATTCACGAAGCTAATAAAAATGAAGTACATGAAATATTTTTTCACGCGTCGTTAAACTCTTTTATTAAATGGATCAGGAATAAACTGGTTTTTAAATACAATAATTACAGCTGTGCGATTGCCTCACGTTTTTTGTGTAATCTTTTTTGCCCACGTAAATGTAAAAAAACTTGCAAATAAAGAAGTATTGAAATAAAGAATATACCTCTGAAAGTAATTTATTTTATTTTGGTGTAAACTATTATGTAAGTTAAACAATAATTTGAGCCGAAAAGAGAAATAAAGAGGAATAAAAGTTTAAGAAACACAAAACAAATTTGCATTGGAGGTCACTGCATATGCATTCAGTGAGAGAGAGCAGTTTCAAATCATAGAGAAAATCGCCACATTTCCGTAGCACTAACTAGAGTTACGTCTGCAAACACGATTGAAGATAATGGTAGTTCTTTAAGTATGATAATGTGTATAATTTAATGGGTACTAACTCATGTTTTTATGAGTGTAATTGTGAGAATTTCCTGCCGACACGTTCTAAATATCCGTAATAATTGTCTCCAAACTTAGATATTCCCGGAAGAGGCACACGCAGTTCCTAAGTGGCGTGATGCATATCGGCTAACTCCATTCCTGCCCATGCACTTCTTAAGATACCCTTAACCATGTTTACTCTCCAGGAAGATGCTTGTCAAGAGTTACAATTATGTGACGACTGCTTAGTAATTAACCTCGTGACCAGCTCCTCCAGGATCCGTTATATCCTGTTATGAGATCACGTAACACTTCATAACTATTAATTAATACAATTACTACAATTACACAATGTTTTATAAGTTATTAGGTATCAGATATTTCACAAAACATTAATAAACTTACCCAACCAACTTATAACATACCCGCGACTGGATGTTTTTATAAAGAATTTTCTTTTACACTGAATTTATAATTTATTTTATTTTTGACTTATAGTCATGTATAATATATTCAAATGAGATAACGAATGAAACTGTTTACTACAGAAAATTTGTAAAAATTATAGTTCTGAATACGATTGATCACTTTTGGGAGGATGGGAGCAACATGATTAATCCCACATTTAGAAATATTAAATTAAATTTTATTTGGAATTATTTTGAAATATTATAAGCTATTAACATTTTTTGACACTAATTTACATTATAACATATTTATCATTTACAATTAATTTATTTACTTTAAATCACTGAACAGATATTCCTCTACCAAATAATTTAACCAAGATCCAATTAATATTTTGAGATCGATGCAGAGAATGGATCAAGAACCAAGTAAACTGACCAACGAAAATAAGAAACCGTGATTTCTTTCAGAATTGGTTCATAGTTGTCATCAATAATGTTCTATTCAATTTTCAATTGAACGGAACTATAATTCATAATTTTAATCTTCATTTCGTACTACATCTGGTAAAAAACGCCAAGGATTAAACAGGAAGAAATATACTATTTTGTAGCACAACGCTGACAGTGCATGGGGTTCAAAACGAGTGTTTCAAGGCCTTCTTTTCCAGTTCCCCAAACTTCCCCTAATGTAGCATTTAATCTGTTATTTCTTGTAGGAAGGGTAATATATTATTGGAAAGGCTGCCAATTGGTACACAACCGCGATTGAGAAAAATAATGTAATTTGTTCAAGTTCAGCGTTTTACCAAGCACTGGTAAATGTAGCAACATTTTTTTCACGTCAACAATAAATCAATTATTTCACAACAACAAGCAACGTTTTATTACATAGCAATGATAAACTGCAAGTTCGTATCTAAAAATTACTTCCACTAGCTTCAAAAGCAGCAGTGCAACGTGAGCCTTCAGTTCTACCCCTCAAATTACAAGAATCTTCGGAAAAATGCTGACTCACGTTGATGACACAGTAATCTTCCCTACATTTCCTAAATGAAGAACAGATTTCTACAAAGAATACACGTTTATAAAGGATTCAACAGCCCTTCCTCTTCCTATAAATGTAGTTACCTGCTTCCGACACAAACAAAAAGGAAGCACATTCCTGATACGCTGGTGGGCCAAGGTCATTATGTTGAGAGAGAGAGAGACTAGCTCTAGGCCTATTATTTTTGCATCAAGTGATTAAAACATCACGTGTTCTTACAGTCAGAAACGTGCAAGCACCTTCGCTGTTCGTAATGAAATGTCTAATTTACTCATTTTTGTTGTAAATTTATCCCTTTTTCTGCCCCAACTCTAGGGGTAATTTACACACACAATATTATTTTCTGCATTGTATGTAACCTGTTCACAAAGTATGCTTGAAATTGTTTTGGACGTGACACACATACAGGTATAGGAATACGTAATATACTATTAAATTATTTATAAGATTGATTTTAAGAGCTTACTTTGCATTGGGACAATTAAGTTCAAAGTCACTTTACTACATGTTTTCGTAGCAGACGATTCGGAGCTATATATCATGGAGCAGACCATGTTCAACAAACAACACATGTATTTTTTTTTCGCAAATCATGAGATTAAACAATTACCGATGCCTCAAATGTTGTGATGAAGATTTTCCTTACACAAACATGTGAAACGAGCTTGTAGAGAGCACGAGAAGTAAAAGAAATGATGAGTAACTGATGGTGGAAAGCTCCCACCCGAGGAGGGGAGAATATTGCCTCCGACCAGACGCCTCCGCACTTTGAGCCTACATACCTGTTATTCGGAAAAGCACGGTCGACGAATGTCTAGGTCATTATCCTCGCTTCAGAACGCAGTATCTGAGAGTAGAGACGCGCACTTCATTTCTGTTATTGCAAGGAAAATCGTTATCCTAGCTTTGAAATATTACGGTTTGTTGTAATTTAGAGAAAATACCTCAAAGAAGGCAAAATAAGGAAATGTGTACAAAAAAGTAAGAACGATTCTTCTTTTATTATCCGTTATTATCTGTTATTACAGTTATAGTTATAATAAATGTGGATTTCCTTATAAATTACTAAGATCACAATAATTGTCTCAGTGGTTTTACGAGACAATTGAAATGTTTATAAAAGGAATTATGTCATTGCACTGCCTCTAATTTCATTCTCAATATTTGAGGATAAAAGTTGTATGATGTAAACAACTGAAATATGACGATGGTGACTGAATTGCAAATTATGATTCACTTTCTACTAGTAAATACGACTTGAAACGCATTAAAATTCACCATACATGACTGTGTGTTTTGCAAGTTTATAAATATTTTCAGGCGATAACGAATCTGAAATACAAGGAAAGTACGGACAAATCACGGAACTCATAGCTTCAACGAGGGGAAAACCTGATCTAAAGATACGATGTGCGTTACCGGACAGTAATTCAAAACACACGATTCCAATAGAAAATCGAAAGTGCAATCTCTACCACTAAATGTAATTTACTGGCATAAAAGTAAAATAAAAGTTCTACTACTATTACTACATTGTCAAAGGGCATGAATCGCTTTTGATATTTACTCAATGAGTTGCTGTTAAATTATAAAAAAAATCCAGTCGTTAAAATAACACAGCACAACGCCCGAAATCTGTCTGGAGAAAGAATACTCGGAAGGGCGAACTATTCAAGAAGCACAGAAGGACCAATGATCACGAAACCCATTATTTCATCCGGGGAATAACAACCTCAGAGGCCCTGGGGTCAACCCAGATGATTATCGCCCATTCAAGAAACCCGGAACAGAGGGCTCGAAGGAGGCGGCTGAGGCGGAGAGGCGCTGCCGAACGTTGGGAGGAATTTCCCGTGAGTCGTCCACCCAGCCAAAGGAGTCTTTCCGCGAAATCTCATAGATTTACGAGCAATGGCGAGGATTACTCGCGTTGTTACGAAGACTCTCCTCTTAACGCTCTCTGCGTTACCGTTTGTGCTCTGGGGTTTGCTAGTTCTGCCAAGCGAGGGAAAAGGAGAACAAATAAACAAAGAGCTCTTCAACTTAACATAATTTCCTTTTTAAAGCTTGGCAAACAAGCATGGTATTGTTTTACAGATCTTAAACCCAAGACTTACAATTAAGACGACTGCGAATGGAAACTTGCTAGAATTCTCTGAGTTATGATAAGTTGATAGCATAAAGGTAATCGATATAATGAATTACGGAACTGACATAATATATAAAGATTTACCATTACTTCTCAGATCATGGTCATAAGGTGAAACAATTTGTTTTCAACTGTATTTGAATAAGACACTTTTTCCAGTAATTGATTACTAGTTCAAACTTCTGTTATGTTTACCATATATAATTTACTAAAAATGTAAACAATCATGAAATGAAACAGGTAATGTAATAATAATTAACAGTAAATAACTTAAGTGATGTACTTGTATATAAGTATTAAAAATAATATATTAAATATTTGAAGATGAATACAATATTTATTAAAATGTACTTTTTTGTTCTGTGACTTTTTAATGTTCTTCAGAAAACGTCTCCACATCGCGAAATTTGTGAGCATTAAGGCAATGTCATTCATACGAAATTACAATTCCTGCATCAGATATTCTACTGAAATACCGTTAATTTTTCAGTACTCCAATCATGATTTTAGTTTTAATTTATGTAATGTAAATGACATTCATGGGATAATTTCAGTTTCATTTTAGCACACGATGGTTAAAAACGATAACCTTATTTTATGCTTTAAGGCATAGCTAAGAGTAATTCCTTGATATTTGGTTGTAATTGGATGCTTTGTAGAATATTTTTGTTAGTGCATATTTGATCGATTTTTCCTAATGGGGCATATTCGTGTAATTATGGGAGCATATTTTGCATAATTCTTTAAAATAGAAAAAAAATTTTGTGTTTTCATAGATCTGTTTGTGAGCGTTCATTGTTAGCAAGGTTAATCACAATTTCCTTTTTTTTCTTTTCTATAGATAATAAAATACTCGTGCCAATGTAGAATATTTCTTGATTTTTGTTTACCTAAGGAGAAAAAAGTGAAAGAAGGCCTACAATCACTCAAGTGCACATTTACTTCAATTATTTCTCCCGAGAAGTAAGTTAGGTTATATTATGTTTGCACAATTGTTTTTTGTTCCAAGCATGCTACTGCTGAATTTTATCAAGAAAGGTTTATACAGACAATGAATATTGTTAATTTTAATTGTATATTAAAGTGCATATTTAAGAAGTTTTTGATGCATATTAAAGTACATATTTGAGAATTTTTAGGTCATAAATGCATATTTTAAAAATCATATTTCAAGATATTTTAGAACATAAAAATCCGTCCCTACCCGCTGATTTTATGAGCAAACTCAATTTTTAGTAGTTTCTTAAATATGATTAACGTGAGAAGCAACGTAAAAATATTCAGAATTAACCATGAGAGACAAAGCGCTAATATTGTAGAAACTATTCTGGTCCATTATCCGCGTAAGAGGTTACAAAAGGACCTTTTTTACAACTAGAAAAGAAGAACAATGAGTTAGCACTATTTCTGTAGTTTTGCAAATTGCTTCTCAGAGAAAATGTAAAATTCTCTCACTTCTTTGGACAATGCTTCATTATCTTCGTGTTTACATAGAGTAATTTTCTTGGAAACAAAAAAATATCTGCTTCGTAGTCAATGAATAAGGCTCTTGTGACTAAGTTATTGTATCATTTGGAATCTCGGAAAGGTTTCTTTGATTCATTATAAAATTGAATGATTTATGTACTTTCAAATCGCCAAAAGATGTGGTGAGATAACCGACTGTTTGGTAGTTGGAAACAAATACATTAGAAAATATAGAAGCCGTTATGATTCTGATATAAGGTGGTGTGAATCCGCGGCAAACTGAAATTTTTCTTCCTCTAGAATTAGTCCTCATTAACTTAACTTTTACTTTCTTGTATATATACGTATATACGGAATAATATACATAGTATAGAGAAAGTTATGTAATGATGTGCAAAATCGATACTGAGATTTCAACGGAAATATCACGTTTTGAGGTTCCCTGACACCGAAAATGTGTTTTTTCAAATAATCATCCATTTGTCCGTCCGTCTGTCCGTCAGTATGTGAACAATACTAGCGCCTAATCTATTGGTACGATTATTTCCCAAATGAATATTTCCCGGTCGACTTGACTTCACTCGAAGCTCTGAAAATTTGAAACACGTTCCTTAAATATTGTTCTTGTTTTTTTTACATGTAGTCCCTGGAACATTTTCAAAATGTTTTCAAAAATAGCTGTCATTTTTTTTCTTTAAATTTCTTGTAAGAATATTGTGAAACACACTCATAAAGATGGCATTTGTGCGATTTTCACGATTGACCTGGAAATTCTGACAATTACAAAAGGGTGCATTTTTTGGCGTTTTTTCTGAAACCACAATATTGGAGAATGCTAGTTTTTCTTCAAATGGAATGTGTTCTCCACAATTAGTTCTATAATTGTTGTAATATACACATCTTTGAAAATTTTGGTAGTTTTCTCGTAATTTTGTGTAAAAATAGGAAATAAATAAAAATTTGAAAAAAGATTTTGTAAAACATTGCTCCAAATGTTTTTCTTCAAAACTTCTTACACAGTTATTATTGAATGCACTGTATTAGATGACATAATCGTAATTTAGATATATACTTTTCACTTTTAAAAAATACAAAGTATATTTATATATCTCCCGCGTCGTCAATATTTACATTACCGGCGATTTGTATACATTTTTGCATTTTCAGTACAAATGGTTACAATGACTTCTTACAAAGATTCTCGAAAACTGAGAAAAATTAGTAGGAAAATCAGCATTTCAGAACTCTTCAAACATCATTTTCTAGAAAACGACTGAAAATGTGTTATTTAACTTTTTGAACGGATGGGCTGAATAACAAAACATTAATGCCACTTTGAAGAATTCTTTTGTTATTTCAAAAATTAAACAAAAGATTTTTTTTTGAAATCTCTGTCATCAATATTTACATTACGAGCATTCCTGAGACATTATCGCATTTAGAAGTAAAAGTGCTTCAAATAACTTTTTATGGAGTTTTCCGAAAAAGGGGAATTTAGAGGTAAAAATGAGCTTCGAAATGGATATTTCCAGAAACACTCCAACGGCGTTTTTAAACATATCCAATTTTTCCAGCAAAAATGTAAATATAGAACCAGATTTTATTCTTCAATAATATTCTTAAAGTTAAATTTCATTTCTCCTAACGGGGATCCGAAAAAATTGAGAAAAGATGCAAAAAAGGCAAAAATTGAGAATATGTAAAAATAGGGAAATCACATTTCGCAGTCACGAGCGTCCGCCGTTGCATCCGGTCTGCACGGCGCCGGGCGCGGCGTCGCGATGGACGCCGATAAGGAAACCGCAGAGCCACCTGAGAGCGACCAGCGACCGCTCCCACGGGCCTGCCGACGCGACCGCAAGAGGCGCGCGTTGTCGCCCACGCGGCACAGGTGCCACGATCCAAGCGGACTCCGTGGCACACATCTTTCCACTCAATTCTATCACTATACTGCGATTTTTCTAACTCTGCACCTCAAGCCCCTAAGGCCACGATGGAATATCACACGGCATTTCGCGTCTTTCTCCGTCATGCCAGTAGAAGTCGCATAATCGCAAGCACTGATTGATGCGGTCACGATCATGCGATATCTGGCGGCACAACTGAGAACGTCGCGAAATACCGTGACATATTCCATCGTGTTGACGGTCCTTCAGGGGCAAAGTTAGAAAAATCGCAGTATATGTATGTATGTACTAGACGCGACAGCCCGTGAACGGGCTCAGACCTACCGGTGACGTCTCTGCCTCGCGGCCATGGGTTAAGGGGGTACGTGTGGTGAGCACGTGCCGTATTCCAGTCTTCTCAATCTGAGAAGTGAATTTTCTCATCGTCACACAGCATCATATGCTGGGACATTGCAAGGGAAATGCCCAATGTAGTCTTGCCTCGACCGCGAATCGAAGCCTGGACCGCTTTGTGGAAAGCGTGCACTTTGACTACCAAGAGCTAGTCGCGAGCGTATTCTATCACTCCGTACTTCAAATTTCACACCAATCCAACTTCAGACACCGACCCTCCCCCCTCCTCCCATAGAACTAGAGTTAAAAATTCGCCGTTTTCCGGAACACGATTGCAATACTTTCTCTTCTTACAAAGTACGTGCGAGAAAGTAAAAATAGATATCCATGCCAAGCATTCCAAACAAATGTTCCAATGTAGATTGTTTACAGTGTCTAAAGAATATTTCCTCAACCCAATTAGTTTGTATAGTAATTTTAGGTAAATGAGTAAGTAAACCTTCACTACGTATGTAAAGTCTGTAATTGTACTGATCTATGTACGCTCTGTAAAAAACAAAGTTATTAAAAAAAGAAGAGTTCCCAAGAAGCGCATTGGGCCAAATTCTAACGTCTTATGATTATAATAGTAAGTAAGGGACAATAATTAAAAACAATCAGCCAGACTTACGATATGCACAGATCACACTCTATTCAAAATAATTAGTTTGACTATTGGCCATTTCGTTTTTTTTCTGGAGCGTCCACTGCTATGGTCATTATTAGTGTCCTGACTCATACGTTTTAAACTATTTTATTCATCACTTCTGAATGTCATTATTTTAAAACTCACATCTGTTTCAATCATTTCTGACCCAAGTGAGATCTGTAGATCCTTAAAACGGCTCAAATTAGTAATCATTCTAAAATAGGATAAATCGGAATTTCTAAAAAGTATATATACAAATTTGTCTTCCGAAAACCAATTTCTTCATTTGCGTTGATGGGAATATTATGTGGCCTAGACTCAGAATCAACTGACCAATAATTCGATTAATACTAAAAATGAAAACGTACATATCTTCTACTAAGTGCGCAAGGATAATTTAAGTTGTGTTATGGAAGGAAAAAAACAGGGAGTGTAGATGATGTGTTTTTCGTCAAAAGCTTCCGAAATTTCTACGTAAGCGGGTTACGAAAAGATGACGAACACAAATGGAGTTCATGTAGGAGAAGCAATGTTTGGAAAATTACCTTGGAGACCGAGAGAAGTGGCACCTATAAAGTATGCACCACTAACTTCATGTTGCAAAGAGCGAACAGTTTTCTTATTTCAAATGTGCTGTGGGAAGTCCTTCATAAAACATATTTGTATTGTATATGGTTGTTTATTGCAACTCTGCATCTTAAAAAATGTGGAGTTTTGGTTTGGGAGGTAATTATTAAGAGAATATTCAAGAGGTTGAAAACTGTCATTTATTTAATGTTGTGCTCTTTTAATAAGAACATTGTTTAAGTTCAGAAGAATTTAACTGTTTTTTTGACAAATAAATAAATATCACTGAATAAAATGAATTAGTAGTATATATTTTGAATTTATTGTAATTAATTTGCAGCTTGATTTTAATAAGATAAGGAAAACTGATAAAAACCTAATATGAGCTAAATAGTCTATTCAATAATACTAAAATAACGTTTACAAAATCCTAAAACTCTTGGCCATTGGCATTATTTACGTAAGTATAGTGCATGTTATACATCGGGAGGTGGCGGTTTCCTCCCCCCTTACAATGTGAAATCCTTCACGTCGTCCTGCGGGGGTGAGTTCCCCTTCATGTATCTTCGCCGGGGGACAGCGTCCCAGACGGAAAAAGCTCTAAGCTCCCGAGTGCACGTGTGTACACAACGGGAGTGCATTGTGTGTATGTAAGGGGAGGGGAGAAGAGACAAATATGAAGAAGGAAAGTTCCCGCGCAATACGTGACCCATTTGTTAAGCTACTGCTTCGGCATGCGCCTGGTATTTATCGGAGAAATGCGATGTGGATACCTGGATTTATCGGAGAAAAAATAGATGACGTGGATACCTGATGACAGGTCGAAAAAAACTTCACCTGAAACGTTATAATATAAAGAATGTTATATAGTGTTTAAATAATAACATTTTAAATGTGATTTGATGATTTGTATTGAACATAAATGGCTATTTAAAAAATTGGACAGAAGTTATTATGGCATAAATTGTATTCAAAATAGAATAATATCTAAATTGCTGTCTAAACTATCTAAATTGCATCGAAAATCCGCCACTGTTGGTAACCGAACCCTAGGACAGTCAACTCCAAAGAAAGTAAGACCAATCATGTAAGGACAGAATGGAGCAGTTTCTTTTTTTAGTCGACTGTCGGGAATGTTATGATCACAAAGCCACTCCGAGAACCACTCGCAAGCAAAGCAACCAGTTAATTTCGCTTGTAGATCCTTAGCAGCTTGTGAGATTGATTTTCTGTGAGCTCAAGCCTAGATTTAGTGTGGCCAATACTGCTTTGTGCTTGCGAATGGTTCTCGGAGTGGCTTAGTGATCATAACAATTCTCGATAGTCGACTCAAACGAAAAAAAAAATATGTTTTATGTAAAGAGCAGCTAATAAATGCATCATCAGAAGGAGATATTAATAATAAATGCAAATAGAAATCGCTTAGTCGATATTTCTTCATGCAACAATGATAATTAGTTCATCAAACAAATGTAAGAATTTAGATGTATATATTTCGTTTATAATAACGTACATGTATAATCACACCTTCCACTCATAAAAAAAAATGTGCACTGCACATCGAATCCCACAGTACCAGCAGTGTTGCATAAGTAACTTGACAGTTCTCTCCGCTTCGCCAGGTGTCTGTGTAGTGTGTACGTCATGTGACCTGCTCTGAAACAATTCAGCTTGCAGGATTTTGTTTATTTCCTACAGCCAGGTTCAGCGTTGCTGCTCATCTGACTCACACAAATTCGTGGAGGCAATAAGGTTCGTCTTTGACCGAAAGTTATGAACATGATATCAAGACGTATCAGACGTTATAAATATAAAATGTACGGTCGTCGGACTCCTTGAGAGACAGAAATGTCGAACGAGAAGAAATAAATTAAAAAAAAGACGTATCAGAGCCCGTTAGTAAGTGTTAATGTTTTGATATTTAATTATC
>JAHLJT010009419.1:177550768-177607460 GCA_031308135.1 Acheta domesticus
ATTTACAAGGCTATCAAGACCCATAAGTACTCGTCCCTCATATAGCACGTGAGAAACCGTTTAAAAATGTTTGGAAAATCTATGAGGATAAAATTTTATTAAATAGCCAGCGCAGGCTTTGTTGAGCAATACAATATTGATATAAGGAAAAACAGGGAAATTTTTATCACACTTCATTCGAGTTGTATACTTTTTTGGAAGACAAGGGCTTGCATTTCGTGGCCATGATAATAGGGGATCATCAAATACAAAACATTTCATAGAATATGTAAATGAAATAATGAAATATGATTAAACTCTCAAGGATGATATGGAAAATTCCACCGTTTCATGCAACCTCACCAGAAATTCAGAACCATTAGATTTCAAGTGTGAGCATCGTAATGTCTCGTGAATGAAATTTCTAAGACTTTTGTCTCATCGACACTGGATGGAATCACTGATGTAAGTAGCAAAGAACTTCTGTAAACTGCTTTTTCGTTACGTGACTGTAATTAATAGATATTCTCTTTCCTATTGTTTTTTACTATACAAGTTGAAGATCATTGCTTTTCTTTTTATAAATTACCCATTGTAATGGTCCGAAATGAAATGGGGCAATTTTTAAAATAGGGAATAAGCAACATTTACGAGTTTTAACTTATTTTCTCATTTCTCGAGTTACATACCCTAAGCCAAATATCAGGCTACGCCACTGGTATTTATTAATCTGTTGTTTTTGGTTGATCTATTGTACATTTTTTTTTCATTTCGGTATTTCGATATTCCCTGGAAATAGTTGATTACATTCTAATGGCAAATAAGGAAGATTCGTACGCAAAGATAATAGCCAAATATTGGAATGGTTTGATTGATTAATGTGTTGTTAATCTTCAGCAACCCAAAACCATTTCGAACGTCGGAAATCCCACTCATTTGTTTATCCATCTTCAATGGGCCTTAATGAATATTAGATATGAGGCTTTTATGTGTTCTGCGTGGAGATCGTCACAATCGTCATTGAAGGGCTTGAAAAGAAAAAATGCACATCATCATTTGATAATGTAGATATGCGGGCTACTTAAACTTCTTTAACAATCCACAATACTATACCCTGCACCCACATTTTTTTTTTGGAAAAAATGGGACAATAGTTACGTGTGTTTCATTTTGTGTATGTAAACAGTAGAAGGATTACTATAAATAAAACTAGGTTATCAAGGATCCACTGTTAAGAACCACTTTCGTTCCTAAGAAATGCAGTTAATTACGCGACTAAGAACATTGCAGGAAATTAAATGCAAATGAAAGTCGAGGATACACGAAATACGCATGCTCACGAAATCGAACGTTCATAATCAGAAATTGACCCGCAGACCACGAAGTGGGGGGGACTCGCCCAGCGTTGGTCCAACAAGATAATTATCCGATAAGCCAGGATTTCCACGTTCTGCGAAGGATTAATTTCGATACTTCACTTGAAATGTAAGAGTTTCGAAACAAGGTCGGTATATTTCATCAACTACGCAATGTTTGTGTGAGTTGAGCGGAACAGGGATAAAGTTTATCTGATCCGTTGACAATACACCGCTCTCCTCGCAAATCCTTGCTCGAGTTCCCTAATCGCGCCCTCTTCGGCCGCTGGCGACTTAATTCCCGTCCGCGGGCGGGCGGGCGGGCGGGCGGGCGGGCGGGCGGGCGGGCGGGCGGGCGGGCGGGCGGGCTCGCGGGCGGGCGGGCGGGCTCGCGGGCGGGCTCGCGGCGGGCGGGCGGGCGGGCGGGCGGGCGGGCTCGCGGGCGGGCTGGCGGGCGGGCTCGCGGGCGGGCGGGCTCGCGTCTCGCCGTGATCCCGCACGCTTGTTCGGATCGTGACGTCACGCGATTACGAGACGTCTGGCTGCGCGGAACCTGCTCGCGGCGCGTCAAACACGCTCCGCTCGTTAGCCGCGAGGCGACCTTCTCGTCGTTGCCGCCGCCTCCGTTCACCTCCCCCCTCCCACTGGTCGTGATAAGGCCTCGTGCCTGCACGTGGCAGGTGGCCGCCGAAAAGAAACGGGATGTTTTTTCTTTTTTTTTTGGGAATAGTATCGATCGCTTCTCATTAGTGACCAACACAAAGATTTGATTGATTGCGATTAATATTATTAAGAGTACAAACGATAATAATAGTAATAACTAATAATGATAATTTTCTTTTTCTTTCTCGTGTTTACACTCCAGACACAAAAATTGCATATTTAGATATTTTTGTTCACATATCATCGTTTTAATGGGCCACATATAGTAATATATATTATCTTCTCTTCTTTTAATCTTTTGACGTATTCCTGCCATTTCTTACTCATTTAGGTCGTTTGTCACATTTATTCGTTTTGAAGCCATTTACTTACCCACGTAGTGGCCTATGTCGTGAATATGACATCTCTACTGTACAGTTGATAAGTCTGTGCTGTAATTTAGCACCTAAGATAATTATATGCCAATTAATTATAATAAAATATGTAACTTTTTCCCCTAAATCGTCGTTGCGCTTACTTCATTATTCACAAATGTTTCCTTACATTGATAGTTTTCAAAAGAAATGCGATAGAATTAATAGTTTCTTGCGTAAGAGGAGGCTTATTTTGCACATTTTTAGACTTCAGACACGTGGGGATACAAACCAGTAAAAGCATTAATAATATATTTATTAATGGGCAGTCCTAGCCCACGCAGCCTGCTTTTCCGCTTAACCAGTTCTAGATTATACACGCATACATACGATTACCGACGCAATTTTTAAATTGTTATATCAAGGATAACTCTAACATGGACAAGAATCCTTAAATTTGGAATTTTTTCAGAGGTTTTTGTACTTCAGGCCGTTTTATGAATTCTACTTTATTTTAAAAACGTCATTCTATGAAAAATCGATGTTGAGATTGCAAGAATTACAAAAACTCAAATGAGGTTTTCAAAATCTTTCATGTGTCTGTCGGTGTTCATCCAAAATTGCACTCAGAATTTTTGTTCCAAAAGGTTCTTTTGAGATCATAGGAATATTAAAAAACGGACTTTTATAAATGATGAATACCTCATCAAAAGAAAGTTGGGAAAATTTTAATTTGTACAATTTGAAGTTGATACTGCTAGTCAAGTACAATTATCCAATCTCTTTCTGGCAGTCTACTAGTTTTAGACGTTTACTTTGGATTAATGAATGCAGAAATTCTAGAAATGTATGTGAACTTTAATTGAATGACTTAAATTGTAATTTAAGTTCAGCCCGCAGTTAAGTGGATGTGGATACTACTGCATAACTGTTCAGCGCACTGTTGTGGTGCTTTGCAACGGAATTCAATGAAAGCAACCAAACTTTGTAGTTATTTTTAGTTTACTTTAATTAGTGTTATTATTATTATTATTATTATTACTAGAATTTCTTATAATTTGTTATAATCCAACTAGTTATACCTATAGTACAGTTTAAATACTTTACAGTTTTACTATACTTTACAGTTACCTTTACAGTTTAAATACTTCCAAAAGAAATATTAAATTATAAATTCCTGGTATTGACTTCAGTACGTGTACATGCTTGAATAATTCTAAATTCAATTGGCGAGTGCTAAATACAAGAAATTGTGCAGATTAGCATACACAAGTGTATTTTAAAGTCAATGTAAATGATAATCTTCGAGGAATCTCCCCGCTATATGTTTTCGATTTTTTTTCAATGGCTCCAAATTGGCAATACTGGTTTTGAATAGGGCTATTTGTCATCACAAAAGAATTAAAGCGAATGCACAAACAGTTTTTATTTGTCGCTTGGAGCGTCCATTGACTCTGGATGTTGACGTGTGAAATAACTGTCAAAACACGCTTGTACAAGGGAACATCGTGAATTAATTATAATAAATTTTCTGATATTACCCTAATGAATTAACAGGATTTTAAAAAAGGCTATTTGGTTTTATTTATAAGTCAAAAATGAATGTATGATATAACATCGTTTATTTTTGCGACACAAAATCTTAATTTACATTTTTTATTCGGTATATTACGCTGAAACTCATCATGCTTGACTCCTTTTAATTGTAAAGTACTTCCTTTTGAAGATAATTTCACATCTCAAAGTCACTAAACTTGGCTAATCATTGTTATTGCTTCAATGTATTTTGTATTATGTATTTTTTAATATCTAATGTAAAATCTTTTGTATCACACATTCTATAAATAAATTTTTTGCGCGCTAAATGGAAATTAAGTTTTCTTACTCTTTCGTCACTCCTAGAGAGTTCCTTCTCCAAATCATTTCTCTAAAGCTATCTCAGATTTAAAACTTCAAAGAGGAATACTATTCATTGCAATATGAGGTAAATTTGCAAAAATCAAAAGACTTTTTTGAGAATCAAAGTTTTCTTTTTAGTTATTTTGTTTGCCGTCATAGAAGGAAGAAACATACAAACAATTGAATTTCTCTCTCCATCGTTTGCAATTGTCAAATTCCAGCACAAATGATCTTGAGCATAAAACGTAATATTCATGCTTCGAATTAACTGAATGCAATATCCATCCATCATATTTGAATTTCATAAAATGATGGCATAGAAATACCCATGTTTAGTGTGCTACACAAGTTGAATGCATGCTGCTGCATCTCGAGGTTTTTCAGTAATTATAGCAGCACGGAGTTACAGAAAAAAGAACAAAAAATTCAGCCGATGATACGTAAATTGTAGTCGCGTGCAGGAGCAAAACACTGCGAAATAAACTCACACAAAATGGTTTTCCAGAAAGTAGCACACGTACTATTCAAGGACAACAAAATACTCTCGTGTAACGTTGCAATGAATTAAATATTTTAACGAAAACGATTTCCAGGAATACTGCAATAACATAGTACAACAGCAATTTACGTACCAAGAATATAAAAAGAGTAGCTGCGCTTAAAGGAACCTGTGCATAGCAAATATGTAACGGAGAGCGGCGTTTTCTTTGGAACCGTACTGTTGCATGACGTCAGCTGTGTTGCATGAAATGATGCGCTGTGGGTGATAAACTGCAAGTTTTCTAACTTTGCCCCTCAAGACCTAAATTCGCGATGGAATATGACTCGGTATTTCGCACCATTCTCAGACGTGCCGCTAGATTTCGCATGATCGCTACCGTATCAAGCAGTGCTTGCGATCTTGCGACTTCTACCGGCGAGATCGAGAAGAGTTAGAAAAATCGCACTATTCAGTCAGTATGCGCACTATGAGATCAAGCGGGATAACATAATGAAATATTTTAATTTTTTAGTCAAAATCGAAATTGTTTCATTGGTTTTGGATTCTTCTCGAGTTCGTTTCCTACAGGCGTTGGAAATTAGCAAAACTAGCGTACCCGTGCGAAAACTCTCGCATGCCATACTCCACCCTCTTCCTTATTTTTCCATTTCCATATTAAGTCTGCAATATATATTTTTCTTTAAGACCTTCTTATCTTTCGTCACTTGTTCCATATGTCACCTTGTCATTGATAAGAATATAATAAACCCTTGTCAATCCAAACTATTCTTCTTTTACTTTATTATTGAGCAAAGAGGTACACCCGTGTAATTTAGTCGCACAGAATATCAAGTAACTAGAAATTTCACATAAGTTGCAGATCCTACAGGCTCTGAATAGGTGAGGTAGAATCGAGAACTGTCGAACCAGCAAACATATAATAGAATGGTCAAGAAGATCTCAAAATATAATAGAATGGTCGAGTAGGTTATGGTGTGAGGAACGGTTGGGTGAGTCATTTGGCCTAAAATTTTAGTTTTTAAGGCCCTAGAACTCTTTTTTCAGGAGTTACTTAACGATGTAGATTACAAAATCCTGACGTGCGGGTTGCATTTTTACATAATATTACATATACAGAATATTTAGATGCCGTTTTAAAATAAATACATCATACTTTTAATGTCAGAGTGCAATTAATCACGTCTCCGTGAAATTCTCGTTCTTTAGGGACCTCCTTTATAAATACTGGTCGCATTTGAGAGCCGCAAGAGAAGGTATACTACTGAAATAATGTAGGAGACGATAGAAAACAGTGGTTTCGAACAGTAGTGATTTTTCATGAATTTTCACAATGTTCTTGCTGTTCAATAAAACGTAAGTAATGTAAGCAATTATGAACTTCTTTTAAACACGGGAACAAGAAAATAATTGGCACTATTGATAAGAGAAATTGAAACGCAATAGTTTATGCAAATCCGATATAAGGAACTAAATGTATGGAATAGCTTTCGTTCTGATTTTGAATAAAAATATAACTTCATAGACAAATATAATTATTTACTCGTTTGTCATTATCAATGCAAATAACCTACTTGTTGGATAGTAAAAACACCTCAAATAAAAACAAACATGTGCAGTAGTTCATCATAGTTGAGAAGTTACGAAAATCTTTCGTCTTCAAAGAAAAGACTTGAAGTGTTTGAAAAATGGTATGTTTGTTCATGTAAACCTCTCAAGAGTCTACAGACAAAATGGTAAATTATAATGATTGAGTGGGAATGCTCATTGTTACATTATTAATTGATATAAATATATGCATTTTTGCAGTATTTTTAGGTAAAGCATTGAAGTGGACTGAGGATGCAGTAAATTGTCATTAAATTTCCTTAACATGTAAGTGTTGGTTTCAGATAAGGAAAAACAAACAAACCATGTAAAACATTATAGTAAATTATGATCTTATTGCGTACCTTATGATACGCATGTGGCTTGAAAAGATTGTTTAGTGGACAGTATGTCCTGTAAAAGTGATAGGTATTATTGAACTGTCGACATGATCCACTCCCCATTCCCCATCTCTACTTCGTTTACCTAAAATAGGCTGCGGGAATCGCTTCCATTTGCAAATGCTGTCGTCCGTGCGGGAGTTGCAAATCTTGAGCATTCCGCATGCGCCTGCTAGTGCTGGCGTGGCGCGCTAGATGGCGAGAGCGTAGCGTACTCGCGGCAGCGGCTGAGGGACGGACGCGGTAGCTGCGGCGAGTAAGACGCAAGAGAAGGACATGGAATTCATATAAAGGAATCGATTCTGGAATCAATATTGCAATCGAATCGGAAGAAATAATCTATTCGCAAAGGAATCGTACTCAAAGTAGTACCTTTTCTCACATAATGATACCTACTTTCATGATACAAAAAGAGAACCTAGGAATGGAATGGCAAAATAAGTATAGATATATTAATAAATGGTTCTTTCTTGATATTATCAATGTAACAAAGTATTTAACAAGTATCGTAGCCGGAATCGAATATTTAAAATAGCTTCTCTGCGTAATTTTTCTCTACATCAGTGTTACGATAAATATGATGGACTGCAGTAAAGGCAAGGATGGTCAGAAACTAAGTGTCTTTGGCCTTTAATTATTTTCGATGGCAACAGATTAGAAAACGTAAAGAATAATTACTTCTGCAGTAGCACTACCACAAAATAAGTGTATTATGCCCATACATACACCTAAGGTTATTTTTTATGAAGTTCTCAAAATGTTTCCGTAAAAATTTGAAAATACAATGTAAGGACTGATATTTCATCAGACCATAGTAACAAATTTTAAAACAGTCGCAGATATTTATTTGATTATGTTCCGATTTTTTGGTATCGATTCCAATAGAAATCTGAAGCAATGGAATCGAAAATCGATTACAGAGGAATCAAAAGAAATTAATCAATTCCGGAATTCCTAATCGGTGGAATCAAAAATTCGTAGATACCATCACGATGTAAGATATATAAGTGTATTCACTCCCAGTCTAAAACTGAACCTTATGTGAGGCTAGTTCTCACAGTTCTTGCATATAAGCGCTGCGATCTTTGCGTCTCATTTGGGCAAGGACGTGATTGGTCGTGATCCATTCGACAGCTCTGTGGCCAGCTGATTTCAAATTTCAAATCAGAGATTTGTCGTTTCGCCGCGGAATTGGTAAAGTCTAGAGCGAACAGTTACGAAAATGGATAGGAAATGTTTTGTAAAACTGCATTAGCCACAGTTTAAAATGTCATCTTAAGATGTGCATCTTACACCGTGACCCAAACCGATCGTGCGCACCGTACGGACAAGCGAGGAACTAGCTTCACACTGGCTTCAGAAAATTTGCCCCGAAGGCGGCTAGTTAACCTATACTTAATCTAACCTAATAATAACAATTAACCTAATCTTACACCGTGGACACAATGGAGCGAGAGAGAACGAGAAAGAGCGAGAGGGCCAGCGAGAAGAACCGGCCCGCGTGTCAAAATGTGCGGGCCGTTTACTCACTGCCAGCCTGGCGGTCGCGTGGTGGTGGGGCCTTCGCTCGTGCTTCGCTCCGCCGCAGCCTCCGCCGCCTTCAATCGATGCGGCTCGCGGGTCGATAGGGCGCGTCTCCCGCATGGTCACGCACGCCCACCACCCACGAGTGTGAGGGACGTGTGGAAGAAAAGAGCTTCTGATCCGCGGGACAATAAAACGATTTGTTGTTGTTCTTGGATTATTACTCGAACCTAAGACGAAGCCATTCCGTACTCTCCACGAGAGTATTGTCTTTCCAGCGGCTCTGACCCAGAGGCCCTTGGGTTTGTGTTCCGATGTGGCGAATTTTCGAAATTAGTTAAAAGTAGTTGGCTTAAATCCAACCGCTGAGTGGAGGAGGAATTCTAGCATCTGTCCTGCTCTGATTCGTAGTTTTCCGTGGTTTGATGTGATCAATATCAGCGAATGCTTGAGCAATAGCGTAAAAACGTACCGCCCTAAAAATGGACTACCGTGTGCAATAGTTCCTTCCTTTCTTGTCCTAATCCCTGACCTTACCTCCACCCACATACTGTGTATTACCATACATGGGGACGTGCCTGGAAATTAGAGCTTGTTGAAGGTGGATCGGATTCCTGGTGGTGGGCGATACATAGAGGGGGGAAATCCTAGGCAAGCCGGCGTGTAGGTCGACGTCGGATCTCACCATTAGGTGGGGGAAGCGAAAACCGTCATCTTCTGGGATAAAACGTTCACTACACCAACGGGATTTATGACCATTGCAGTTTCTACTTGGCTGACCGGAAGACGCCATGCTCTGGGCACAGATCCCATTGTTTCGGCCGCTTTGGTGCGGCCTTCCTCAGGGCTAATGCATATACTAGACCAATTATGCGGAATCCATGTCTCGTCGGTGTGTTGTCTATGTTCTGGGAATGTAAAACGCAAACAGTATTTCAACGCACTTCATATTACAGCTGATCATTCGCCTTTACAAACATTACTTCCAGAGCACGTTCAAGAATGTCTGACGCAGCGATGTGATAGAAACGTTCAGTACAAAGACCTCTCGAGAAGCTGTTAATGGTTGAAGATCCAATGGCGTCTGAGTGCCTGCGATGTTTTGCACGAAACTCGGTCGTGACCAGCAGCTAATATCTGATTCAGTACGCGCTATATTTCAGGTCAGATCAGGAGATTGCGCCGACTTGGATGGCCGAGTTGGCTAAGAGCGTGTACCGACTCATCGTTTTTCTCCAAAGGGTCGCTGGTTCGAATTCCGCCATGGGATGATGGTTTGTCCCTTGTCTCTCGTGTGTGTGTGTGTGTGTTGTCGCGGAGGGCTTCGCGTTCTGCTGACTTCAGATCAGAGGAACTCACATATGTGTTGGTGTCTGGTGTAGTCCAATATGCATTCCATTGGGGAGTAAAGTGTAACCGGCTGTCCGCTGGATAAACACCTTAAAAAACAATGAAATAGAGATACTTCTTTGAAGAAGGATGTCCATGTGAATAGTAGCTACATTTGTATATAGTTTTAGGAGTGACATTTATTTGGCATTGGTGACTACATATTTTTACATCTAACTAAAATCGGAAGGATGCTGAGAATCACAGCTTACTTTACGAGAAATGAACGGATCTTCAGTTTTTTCGCGAATAGCTGTCATTGAGCTATTCCACAGTTCCAATCGGAAAGTTTAAAGAAGAGGAAACTCAAAATTCGCATAACATTTGTTATAAATTTTCTGACGTGAGAATCGTTGCTGCGGTCCTTCATGGGATGTTTTTATTAATGTTAGTCCCTCAGGCGTTCATAATGCTGGACCCCATCCTCTCTAAACACTAATACATTTATGAGGCTGCTCGCTTCTGGTTCAGCAAAACGCGAGGCCCTCCGCGACACACCACACAACAAATGACAATCGATGCTCAGGATGGAATCCGAGCCCATGAACTAATGGTTAGAGGTGGTGTGGCGATGCCATCCTCACTACCACCAACTTCGACACCACAAACGTCGACACCATCACAATATGCTTTTCTAACATAAAGCCACTGGAAGGCTTGACACCATCAATGCCGCCATCACCACATCCACCATTGAAGACGCTCTTCCCTCTTCGATATTCTGTCTCTCTCAAGATCACTACTTTCACTGCTTCTGTCGTTTCCACAAGCCCCTCTCTGTGTCTCGACACCCCACACTCCTGCGTTTACACAGTTATCTCCGGCTCCTCTGTCGCCTTATCCGCAAGCTGCTCGTCTTTTTTTCCTTTTTCTTTGAGCGGAGGCCGCCCGCCCGCTTCGTCTGGCGCGAGCCGTTCGTCTTCTGTCTGGTTGTACGCACGAAACAACTCGCTTACCGCACGACGGATTTCACTGGGACGTCATATTGAGAATTTTTTTAATAAAACTTCGGGCCAAATTCAATTTTGATGAAAATGCGTCCGATGAAGAACACAGGAATATTTCTGTGGCTTTATATACTTTCAGGTTCATAGAGAGCAAGGAGGGTGGGTGAAATTCTCGAAAAACTTCTAAACTGAATATTCACATTCGCAGTACTAAGTGCTTTACATTCGGTGAACATACAATTTTTAAGGCGTTTTCCTTAGTAAGTTGTTGCGATCTTTACGTATGTAAAATTATTGTAAATGAGTCAAAATGAATATGAATTTTGCCTAATATTATAATATGCTTTAATGAAAATATTTGCTTGTCCTAAAATAATGAAGGAATAATAATGAAAAACAATCTTTTCAGGTAAGTTTGCACACAATGGACTATATTTATTCATATACTACAATAATTTTGGCAGTATTCGTGTTTCTGTATTTCAACATTAATAAGAATATACTACGGCACTGACGATTTATGATTTAACGAATCGGCTAGGAGGGCTCAACGCATCAAGTGATGTTACTGCAGTGCCTCTGACCAGAAGGTCCTAGGATCCGAGTTCCGACGGTGGCAGGATTTTACATACTAGATACATCGCGAAGTCGAATCCAACCGCTTTCTGACGTAGAATTCTAGCGACCGGCTGCTCTGATCACTAGTTTTCCCAAATTTCTCCAAACAATACCAGGCGAAAGCGGAAATAGTATCCTAACAAACGTGCCACGGACCGCGTGCTAACTTTCCTTCCTCTTCCTTGTTCTACTATACTCACTCCGAACCTATACACACACTTACACAACCAGATATGTGAAGATCTCATAGCTTGTTCCGGCGGGACGCGATAAGAAAGCATGCGTAGCACTTACGGGGTTAGTGGCCATAACTTTGTCGAGCCCGGAAACTAGAAATGATCAATCATTATTTAACTCAGTGGCACGATCAGTATTTTGTAAGGGAGACGTTTTAGGGGTAGTGTCCAGCGACGTGTATCCGTATAAAGAATTTTTCATTTACGCTTAAATTAATAATTATTTTTATTTGTTGATTTAGAATTATTTATAACACATTCAGTTGAGATATTGAATAATTTTCGCTGCTAAAGCATATTTGCTGGCCTGCATAGCCTAGGTAGCTAAGGCTGAAGTGCCGCAGATGCTTCGGCTCGAAGGGTCGCGGGTTCGAATCCCGCTTGAGCATGCATATTTATGTGTGTTCGTGTTGGCTTTACGTGTTCTTGCTATAGTTTCCCTTACAGTTAAAACAATCACAGTGGTCGCCATATGACCAATTGTTAAAAAGCGACCTAAAAATATATATTTGTGAATAGTATGCGTTTTCAGTTCCGGAGGGGAGGTTGAAGCCACATGAGCACCCAACCTCTTGGATGCTCCACTAATTTAACTGTTATTTTGTACTATAGAAGATTCATTCAGGCTTCACTTAAATAATTTTTTCATATTTGCACTACAATGTGAAAAATGGTCGAAGTAACTGCAGTATACAGTGGACTTCACTCGTAAGTGAAGCACGCCCAACGCTCCATGCCTATCATTGTAAAGATATCAGAACTTTTGATACAAAGGGCACAGATGTGTCCCAAAATCTTATTTCTTGATTGGAAATTTACGAAACCTTCAAATCTGATGCGACCTCATGTTTCCAACACTTCGGTCCATTATCAATTCTATTTTTAAAATATATGTTATATTTTGTATTATTATATTTAATTAAATCAGCATTAGACATTGAAATAGAGAAAAAAAGTTGCCATTTTATGTGACTAATATGTCCGATAGGGTGAGATAAGTAAGCACAATATAAAAAAATAACTTTTACCATTTAATTAGTCAATCCATTTTGAAAGGCACGCAGTTACTTTCGTATCATACTGTGTTCTAAAATATTTGGTTGAGTACCATGTGCATCTCTTCCATATTCGACGGCTTCCGGATTACTTAACTAAGAGTGAATTGTTCTCAATTTTTAAGAGTTGTCTCGAAATTTTTTGAAATACGTACTTTTTAATAGGTATTTACGTTTTTTAAAATAAATATTGTCAATCATCAAACTGCTCCATGGAATAGTACATCCGTGTACAATACTAGGAAGAAAAACCTTCAGTGAAGACAAAATGCAGTATTGTCATTAATTGCATGCATTCAGCGTTAGGATAATCATATTAGCATTAGGTTTATAACATGATTTGATTGGATTGAAAAGCTTGATTAATAGGAACACCTACTACAAAAGAAAATGTGATCATCGAACAAGTCGTGCAAGACAGTCTCGCGCATGTGTGTGTGTGGTTGTTTGTGTATGTTTCCTTGCCCGCAAATATTTTACAGAATATCGGTGATGACTCTTTTGAAAAGTTGGAAATATTTATTACAATTTATTTTTATTAGTATGACTTCTTTTTATCATATATCAATGATATAAATAAAAAAACAAGATTTTTTCGTTTTTAGATTTATTTATAATTTAAAAATCATAGTTTGATTACATTTAACACGTATTTTTATTGTCATTTCACATTTTTGTTTCAGGTGAGTTCGAGTGTTGTCTGGAATACCCTTTTGTTTCTGACGCCATCAATAAAACCTAATCCTCAAGAATATACTATCTTTATTTCATCCAGGTAAGAAGTAGAAAAGTACCGCTCCTTGATAGCATTATTAACCTCTCTGAAGCTGTCATTACCAAAATCGGTCACCATAAAACACATATGCCACCATTTATAATTATTTAATTGTTAATAAATTATGTAATATGTTTCAAGTTGAACTATAGACTGTCTCTTGTAAATTATTGACTATATGAAAGTTCCAAATGTTTTTTAGACAGTCGTAATGACTACATATATTTATTATCTTGGCAACGTTTCAGACTATATGTGTCTCCATCATCAGGCCTTTAATTGTAATACAATGTCATAACCTATAAGATGAAATAATACAATTACAAAATGTCAAAGCTTTAAATATTTACTAACTTGCATTAATTTTTAATTACATTACACTAAATAAATTGAAGGCAAGTACGTAGTAAAAAAAATTCCATACTCACATGAATTTGTAGATTATAAATTTTATTCTTTTCTTATTCTTTATTATTCATTATTCATCATTAGACAAGTCCACTCTTAGTTCTTAGATAGTAAGGACATGAATGTTCCTGTGTCTCAAGAATTCTGAGAGGGGTAACTTTCTTAGAAATAACAGCTTCTATGAATTTTCAGCTTGAATGCAATCAGTTTTCATAAAGTTATGGTTCTATCTTTTTAAAATTTAATTAAAATTAACAACATTTAATAAAAAATTCAAAAGTCATCCAGCTGTTATTTCTAAGAAAGTTACTTGCACATGTTACATGCACACATTGTACACAAGTTACTTGCACACATTGCAACATGTTAGTGCACACGTTGATTTGTAACATTCGAAAGGAAATTGCTGTAGACATTTGTTAGAAACATTTTTCATTGTGAATTTGAATTGCTATGAATCTTTAATTTATAACACTATTTAAACTCTTCTTAATGAACAATCTTCGTTTAGCTGAGGACGGCGTTTATTCCTCCGAAGACAGTATTCAGAAGCGTCGGGTTCATCGTCATGCGCTTGCAAGGCGGATGTGCTAAAATATAGAGATACACTGGAGAAAGAGAAAGGTGGAGGGGGTGGAAACCCAGCGCTGTGCGAAAGGGGCAGGGGGGAGTCGGATCGAGGGGGGGGGTCGGAATGACGTAAGTCATGGCTTGGTAAAGGAGGAGAGAAGAGTCGAGGCGAGGAACGAAGCAGCGTGTCAGAGTGAAACAATGGAGCCAGGCGAGGCGAGCCGAGCCGGAGGGAGGCTAAGGCGCCAGGTCGGGGGGACAGATAGGAGAGAGCAAAGGGTAGACGAACGAGCGCGGACGCGATCTCGGACAGCGGCCGCACGGGACGGCGCGGCGGTCGGGGACCGCGGCGGCGGCGGCGGCGGGGGCTATCAGCTTTAACGTACGAGTCCGTCGGCGGCCGCGAGCGACAGCGCGCGGGAGGGGGGGAGGGAGAGCGGCGAGGCGGATCTGGGAAAAATGGGGGAAGCGCGCCGCTGGCCGCGCTGCGCCGAATAATGAAATAAAATAGCGCCGCTGCCGCCGCCGCATTACGCAGCGCCGGCGGGACTTAGCGCGCGCGGAGCTGCCGCGCCGCCCGATATCCGTTCCCGATATCTCGATATCGGCGCGGAAGCGGCCCTCCGGGGGGCAAGGGCGGTGGGCGTGGGGGGGGGGGCGGGGCGGGTGAAGTCGGGTAGGTTGGGGGTCGGTGGACGCGGCGGCAGAGAGGCCTTGCGGCGGAGGACGATCGAGATGGTGATACGGGACGAAAAATTACGGGAGTAGCTGAGCGGGAGGAGGAGTCCGGTGGAATGAGTGGGGGAGGTGGGATGAGGTGGGAAACGTTATTGGAACTCGGGCTGGCTGGAGCATGAGAGCTGGAATTGCTCGAGGCTAGAAGTCATGGGAATGGCGGGGCTGGGAGAGCGGCGGTGGGGTTCCGCAGGGACGAGGCGAGGGTTTTTTTTTGCCGAGTGCACAGAGGGGGCCCCAAATGAATGAAGGTGCAGCGAGCGCTGGGATATCATCTCCAAATACATTAAATTACACGGACGCGCGACGTAGTTGGTGAATTGTGAATCGATACCGTCTTTCGTCACTTGCTCTCCTCTCTCGCGTACAGTATGGGTATGAATTGATGAAATATTTCTGCCTTGAACTGCATGCTTCTGTTAAGAATATGTTTAGCTGCTATAACAATTGCAAAAATGGAAATATACTTTTAACGTGTTATTTAATGTTTTACTACGTTATACATTGAACAATACATTTTCACACCCTCCTCGACACATGTACATGCTCTTTTAAGGGGCCTTAAGATATTAAAACATTTCTTATCTTTCCATTCACACATAAATGTTCATACGAAAAAATTAATATTGAAAGAAAATAATAGAAAATGTATTTATCAGTGCAGCATTTAACTTTAATTCAGTTTTGATTAAAATGATTTAAAATCCGTTTTCAGGAAGACAACATCCTCTTTTAAAATTTTAAAATTATAGTAATTGGTGAAGGTGAAATAGGCAAAAGAAAATACAATGTTTATGTTGGATACTGGGCGATATCTGAGGAGACAAAATTCTTGAAAGAGTACAAAATGAAATGTTTATAGATTGAGACACATATACGTGTTTTCATTGTAACTCTAAATAATTTAAAAAGCCATACGTTGAGTTTTGAACGCTGCATAGTTTACAAAAACTGACCAAATTAACAAGTCATCTCAAAAAACGGACAGAAATACTTTCATAAGACTTTATCTACCAATCTGTCAACATATTGCGCCCTTGTAATAAATGTTTCTGTTTTGAAGTTTCTTCCACACCATACGCTAGAATAAGATCCTGATACTCAAACGCCTTTTTCAACCTCTTTAACTCGCTTTTAAAATCCTTTCCTATAAAAAACTCAATCGGTATGAACAAAAGCACATACAATAAGCGTAGGATAATAACACCATGGAGGTGAGCCAAGCAAACTGCGAATTATTCGCGTGGTCCGTTCCAAGAAGTCCTTCGGTTTCCTTAACCGATGTTTATTCGTTGCATATTTACTAAGATTTATGGTGTACACATCTACCGATTTATTGCTCCATTTCTTCTCGTAACCATATTACTCAAAGCCTTGTTTACCTAACTCAATATACTTTCAACCCTTGTAAATTTTCTGTTTTAAAACGAAAGTTTCCAAACAAAATTTAACAACAAAACCATGGCATGCAGTGCATAGCAAAACGTTTCGAACATGGAGATTTATTGTAAAAAAGGAAAGTTGCTCTAAAACAGCACGTACTTTATTGCCCGTGCTGACACGCAAAATTACACGAAAAATACTCTTTTCAAAAATGTTTCCTGACCTTATTGCAAAATCTATCTTTAAGGAACAGATTTAATTCAGGAAAATGATCTATCATTATAATTGTCATTGTAGGAAGACACCGAAAAAAATTTGAATTTTTGCAATTTTCGAAAAATTAGAATTTTCAACGAAAATGTGACCTGCGCATTTCTCTTAAACGTCCTTCAGACTATCCAAAACAAAGTTTAATCAAACCCAATGGAGTCATTTTTTGAAAATTTGGAAAATGTCCCAGGGTTTCATGTAAGCCCCCCCCCCCCAACTAAAATATCATTTTCAAATTCAAGAAGCCGTGACATCTGCCAGGCGATCGATTAGGAATGATCAATATCGGAGAAAATAGGCTGAACGTGTTTAGTCGTTAGCATTGTTCACAAACGGGCAGAGAGACTCACGGCCAGACACACAGACATTTTGCGGTATCAAAGACTCAAAAATACGTATCCTGGCTACATCACGTGATAGAGGATTTTTTTCTAAATTTAGCAACTAGATTTTTCCATTTTCTTGTTACAGGGCCCTGTTTTTTTCGCGTAGCATTACATAACTTTCTCTCTACTGCTTAAGCGGTAGCAAGAAGGTAAAAAGCACGGTGCATCCGTGAAGATTTTAGGAAGTCGGCCACGAACGAGGCGGAGGAGCAATTCGTCCGGGATGCACTTGTGTCCGCGGAGGCGCTCCTTTCTGTTTCGAACTTTGCTCCTCGAGAACGCGCGGCGCGGGCTGCGTGAGGGGTGGTGGGGTGGGGGTGGGGGGCAAAGGTCACGGGTGAACGCCGAACTCGTTCCGCAAATGAAGTCCGTCAAGTTCGCGTAGCCGACGGAGCGAAAGCGGGAGGGGGCGATTGGGACGCGAGGAGGTAAATAAACGGAGATTAAACTCCGCGGGAGGCGCTGGCGGCGGCGTGCCCAGGGACAGAGGAAGATCCGCTTTCTTCGGACTCCAGCCGTGCTCGGTATTTATTCTCGAGTCGTCGTTGTGCTCTTTTTTTCATGCTTCTTTTTTTTATTTTTTCACTACTGCTTACGTAAAAGAGAGAGTTATGTGATGCAGCGCGAAAAAAAATCGCGAATTTGTGGTCAAAAAACTCTTGTTAACGGGCCCTGGTAACAAAATAGTGGATAAATCCAGTTGCTAAATTTAGAAAAAAATTCTCTAACACGTAGTGTAGCTAATATCCATGCTCTATGGGTCCTTGGTACTGAAAAATCGAATGACAGCAAAACGTCTGTCTATCCATCCGTCCGTCCGTCCATCTTGTCCGTCCATCCGTCCGTCCGTCTGTCCATCAGTCTGTCCGTTTGTGAACAACGCTAGTTGATAAACTGTTCGACCTATTTTCTCCAAAAGTGATCGATCTGGCTGATGTCGTGGCCCCTTGTACTTAAAACCGATATTTTAATTTTAGGAAGTACTTTTCATGGGACATATTCCAAATTTAAAAAAAGGCTCCATCGTTCTTGCTTACATTTTGTTGTTGGATAGTGTGAAGGACGTTTAAGAGAATGGTGCAGGTCTCATTTTTGTTGAAAACTGATTTCCCGAAAATTTAAAAAATTCAAAAAATTTTCGGCGTCTTCCTACAACTACAATTATGAAGAGAGAGATTTTTCCCTAGATGAAATCTGTTCCTTAAAGATAGACCTTGAAACAAGATCATGTCTAATTTTTCGAAAATTTTTATACTTTTTGCGTAATTTGCGTGAAAATACGTGCTGATTTAGCATCACTAGTTTAATGGCTTAATTCGATTGAATGTTTCTAGACCATCATCATCTGACATTTTGAATTGTGATGAAGTAGATTATAAAATTTGGTTACCCTTTCTTACACTTTATTATTAGTTCGTTTTCTTTTTTAACACGACAATAAATGTTCTTTTCACTGTCATGGTCTTCAGCAAATCTCGTCCCTGCCTCCAGTCTACCAGTCTTGATATGCCCAAGAACATGCAGGTGTCCATCCTATTTAATTATTCCCATTTCGTGCACATATCGGTTACATAGTACTTCAATTTAACAGGATGGATGATACTGATTATAATGATGATGATGCATGATCAAGCAGTTCAAATGTGACGCATGGTGACATGAAGTGTCCGCCGGGTCTCCATCGCATGACGAAATTGTCTACGGTTTTCGTGGAATTTGAACCCACTCCTTTTCGTAGTGTGGCTCTTTACTTCCTACGATACTTCCTACGATACGCTCGTCTAATTAGGGTACGCTATAATAAGTGTTTTGGGGTCAACAGTGAAAAAACTTGTGGGCGAAAAACTTCAATAAGTTGGGGAACTAGGAGGTTCCATTCGTATTCGATAGTTTTTCTTCTGTATTTTTCTGAGAGTGCACGTTCCGTTGAAATTTTCTAAGAAATCGTTACTATTTGTAAAATTTCGGTGATTGATAAAATTTAATATATTACAGTTTTCACGGCTAGTTTATCTTTGGGTTTTCACAATTAATATTTGTTTACAATTACCATAAAAAAATTAAGTTACTAGCTAGCGCTCTTGAACTCGGGTATTCGGCATTTTCTTTGACGCCTCAGTTGTGATCCGTTTTCAAGTATGCATTTAAAGTATGAGTTAAATTAGAAAATTTTCAGAATTATTTTCTTTTCAATAAAATAAAAGCTTTCAGTGCTATATAAATTATAGTTTAACCATAATACGTAGTTTTCACTTAAATGTTTACACGTCTTCATTTTCCACTCAAGTACAACATATTTTGAATAAATCGAAAGTATTAAAATAATATTTAAACTAATTGTGCTACAGACTTTCCCCTATTAGTTTTCTATTTCCTTGGGTGTGAGCTAGATATTTGGAATTGCTACGTACTCATGCCAGTAGCCATTGATCGCCGCCCAAAGTACTTTTTTAATTTTTCGTTTTCCTAATGGTAGAACGGAAATATTAATTTTAGAATAATAAAGAACAGTACAACCTCGTTCTAAATGGCAATTTACTTTGTGAAATTTGGAGCCGTTTTTTAAGAAAATGGCATTTAAGCGCTACTAAAAATGCGAAATTTGAAGCTCTTTTTTACACAAAATTTTTCAGTTTCCGAAAAACTTCATTTGAAGTCATTTTAAGCACATTAACTCACAAACATAACTACAATTGCTGAAAATGGGCATATTAATGGTGTGAGATCTTTCAAAAATTACATTTAAGTAATTTTTGAAAAAACAAAAAATACCTCAAAATGAACTTAACGTCGTATTAAAGAGTACAATTAGTACTGTCCGTTCGAAAAGTGTGAAGAAACCATTTAGAGCCATTTGTAAGAAAATGGCGTTCGAGCGTTTCTGAAAATGTGGAATTTTTCACAGAAATGGTGGAGTTCTCAAAAAACTGTACTTGATATTATTTAAAGTACATATGCTCGTAAATATAATAATGTGAACAAATCGTCACTAGTGTAAATAGTAAAAAAATACTTTTTGTAATTTTTGAAAAAAACAAAAGAAAACAGCAATATGGCGTTTATGTCATCTCATGGAGTACGTTAGTTCAATTTGTACAAAAATTGTACTTATAGTTTAGGCACTAGTGTTGTTCACATACGCACTGACGGGCTTTTGAAAATAACCACTTTTTCGGTATCAGGAGACCCCAAAACGTGTATTTCCGTTGAAATCTCGAAATCGAGTTTCCGCAGCACTACATAACTTTCCCTACATCACGTATATTACTCCTTATGTACGTACGTATACGGGAAAGTAAAAAAAATCCTGGTGAAAAAGAAATGTGCATTCATTACTGCATTTACATGTATTAAATTATTGGCAAGAAATGATTGATATATTGCAACAAAACTATTTATTTTTAAATGGAATCGTAAATACGTAAGCTTCCATTATTTAAAATGTTTCAAATCTAGAACTTTATTTTCCTTTTCGCCTGTCTTATCCAACTTGTAAGATTTTTAAAAATCGATATGTAGAAAGATTACTTTCTTTTTATGATTTCAGCATTATGACGTCTGAAGTTATAGAAAGTGTCTGTTTTTACATTTTGAACGGAAAGGATTCCGAACCAAATCCTTCAAAACATCAAGAATATTTAAATATTGACAAGTTACTGTAAACCTCTCACTGGCTTTGTAAACCGAGTTGAAAGGTCGTTCAAATATGAATGAATGTCACTAGAGAATACGGAAAGAACATATTTGACTGAGAGAACTCGATTCCAACCGTCGCTTGATCGTGTTATCGGGAACCACATCCAACACACATTCGGACAATACCTAGATCGGGAGCACTTTGTGAAACCCTTTCAGAGTGAAACTAACGCTAAAACGTTGACCGAAACCACAAAGATCGGTTTACTGTTGCGCGTTGCATTTATCCATTACGTCTCATTATTGGTTCAATTGGTTATTATTGGTTATTGATTTCCGTTAGTGGAGTCCGGTAACCAGTGCCCTGGGAATTGTCTAGTTTCAAGGGAACACCGAATGATCTTCAATTACAATGGAATGTTTAGATTCTCTTTGTGGTTTACATTCGTCCTCAGAACAGATTTATATTTCATAAAAGTTAATTCGTATAATAATAATAATAATAATAATAATAATAATAATTCACGTGTAATTAGTGCAATTGCTATAACATTTCATGAACATTTTATCGTTATTAAATACCTGAATTATTTCTTTCTTTCCCTGAATAATGAGGTAAATTTGTAAAGAAAATATTTTTTTGTTATATTTCTAGTCAGAGTTATTTTGGAACATGACATTAATTATTCTTTTATTTACAAAGTTGTCGTATTTGACGGTGTTTGTTATCACATCTAAAGCAAATGTTTTGACGAGGATTGAAAACAATTTTACATTGAAATATTAGTTTTCTATTTGAAAATAAGGAATGACAAGAATTCTTAGATTTTCATAAACTCTTTTTGTGAAACTCATTTAATTTGTGTGAAGGCTTTTGTTTAAAACAACGATAAGACTAGCAGAATTTTCTGTCTTTCGTTAAATATTACCAAGCATTTAAAATGAATACATATTTCTCATTTTTGTCTCGTTCTTAAAATTATTAGATTCATCATTAAAGTGAAGTCTATAAAAATCGGGAACTTTCTAATGTTTGCAAATTGTCTGTAATATATCGGTATTGACAGATTTTTATCTCGAAGATCATGGACGCAGGAGAAAGGCTGCATTTACAGCAACTGTACTGCGAGGACGGAAAATTGACAAATCACAATTGAATTTTTTCATCTGATCACTTTAATACTCAATACTGCTAATGTGCTAAAAATATGAAATTCCATTTTCGGCCATTTAAATGATTTTTTCCTGCGAAGTATTCAACAGAATGTCACAACGCCTGCATCGTAGGCAACATGCAAAACTGCGATGTGTATCGGGTTGTCTGCTATAACGGGGAATCGTATAGTGGGATTAGCTCCTTGAAATTTTTTTCTCACAAATTTATTTTATTCAGTTAATTTTTATGATGATATGGAAATTAATTAATTATTGTGTTTTGCCATAACATTTTGTTTCAACACTGTTATAATAAAGGCTTTAGCAGGATAAGGGGGGTAAAAATGCTCCCAAGCTTCATTCAATTTTGAATAGAGGGCTTGCTTAGTGTTATTTTGAAAGATATTTTCCCCAAATCGCAGAGCGACAACCTGATTATTTTGGAAGATATCATAAAAAATACGAATTTTCTGTTTTTTTATTTTTTCATATCGTTACTCGGAGATAAAATCCTGAAAAAAAGTATGATGCCCCGCTGGCGGGAGATACCTGATTGGGGAAAACCCAGCTAGCTGACGGTACTTTCGCGCCGGATCTCGCCATCCAGTCGGGAAAGTCCACCGCCTGATAGAAAAAGCATGCACTACACTTATGGGACCTCTGGTGTTGACGCGCCCGACAACAGTAACAATCAATGAATCGCGTATTGCCCGTGCTGTGTTCCGCGTTGTCGCCAGATCCATTTCGCCAGCGCGCGGAGTACTTGAGCGGAAGGGCGCGTGGCGCGTGTTGGTTTCGCCGCGCGGAGGCGCCGACCGGGAATAAGCTGTAAGCGAGCGGCGCGTCGGGTGCCGGTGACGCCCGGCGCCGCGGGGCGGGGGGCGGGGGGCGGCGGCCTGAGCGGCCGTGCGGCTCCGTCGGGACTCGACCCGCGCCCCCGCCGGGAGAGCGATGGCTCCGGTTAATTACATTACCATATCGTATTAGCGCGCTGTCGGCGCGAGATTTGTGTCTGGCCGGCGACGCGCGCGCCGCTCGCCCAGCCCCGCCCCGCCCCGCCCCCTGCCACCCCCCCCGCCGCGCCGGCCCGCGCTGTCGCTGGATGCGCCCGAACAAGACGTGTCCCGCCCCGCCGCCGCACCCGTCACCTGCGTCCCCCATCCCGCCCTCTGTTTCGCGGCCGCGCTCTGCTGCTATTCACTGGCGAGCGCTCGGCTGGGCGACGTTTCGCCGCCGGGCACTCAGCTGAGCGACGTGATTCTTCAGCTGTTTACTTTGATGTACTAAATGGCCTGGCCTTTACTAGTCTATGATTTCATTCCCTCTGTTTTTCAGTGCGTTTCTCTTTCTGCTCCAGGCAATATTTTTCTACCTGTTACTATGATTCGATTTCACTCTTCTCTTATCATTGCGCGTCTTTCTTTTCGGTCTATGCAATCCTTTTGGTATCGTGTTGTTCATTCATCTGGGATGTCCTCTGCGTCCTCCTTTTCCCTGACTCACTTAACCGCCATAAATACAGCTTTCGATATACCAAATAGAGACTTCGAGACCTTCGTTAATGTGTTTCCTGAATTCTATTATTACTGTTGTTAGTTGCTTTTTATTATCGTTTCCCCCCTTTCTTGCTCTTGATCTCTACACCCTTTCTTTCTCTCCATCTCTTAAAGTCTTTTTTTACCTTTCCATCTTTCCTTACCCTTGTCTCGTCTGCCTCAAGCATATCTAATGTATTTATTATTTTTTATGAATGGTACGAAGGTATTTTAACTCCAGCTGTACCTGATATTGGTGTCTTGGTAGTCAGGGTTTGACTCCCAGCTTTGAACACCAATTCATTCATTAGTATATACTCCCTATGAATGGGTCATGCCAGCTTTTGTGGAGCTGAGTATTGGAATAGTTATGATTATGATTGTGTAATTTTCTACACACAAGCAAGGTATGTGTCGTATACATTTTAATTTAATTAAAAAAATAATTTTGGTATTGTATTTATATACATAAAACTAACAATTTGTGATTGGTAATGTGTGCTTCGAGTACACTTGCACGTAATTAGTTTTTATACATGAGTAGTTGTGTTTATACATTGTGTATTGGGTAATTAATGTGACATTGTGTAATTGGTGTATCCATGTAACCGTGTTGTAAATAAATTCAGCCTTGAGGATGGAAAAATGAAACTCCGAAACGTCGGCTAACTGATATAAATTTCATTTATTGGACCATACCCATGAACCACGTAATGAATTCCACTACAGATGGTCGTGATATACAGCAGATATATTTTTACTTACATGTAGTCCTTCTCTTCTACACATGGAGTTCATCCCTATCCCCCTATCCTGCTCTGTGTTGTCTTATTCTATCTTGCCCAGTGCTCATTTGCCTTATCTTTGTTCCCCCCTCTCCCTTCCTCTCTTTCTTCCTTTGTCTTGCACTTTTTGTATTTTTGAAATCTACGCAATTTTTCAGTGTTTTTTTCCACTTTGATTGTGAATATATTAATTTTGGTTTTAAAACGTTGGCTTCTTTTAATGAACATTTTAGAATCAACTTTCTGCTTTATAAACTAGTTGTACTTACTATGAACTGCAACACTTGTCAGTGAAACACAACTAATTAGTATTCATCACTCAGAATATAAAATATTTGCTCCTTTCTTTATTCTGTTATTGTTTGTTAATATATTGCGATTGCGACAGTGTTTATACAAATCAAATTCTTGCTTGTGTAGTTAATTTGCTTTCTGGATAAATTCGTGACAGACTCGTGACGTTGCCGAGTTGACGGCTCTGAAAATCTGGAGGAGAGACTAGTACGTTTCGCTGCTACGAAAATTTGAGGCATCGTTTGGGTAAATGAATGAGGAAATGAGTTTGCGGTCTGGGAGGAAATTAAACTCCAACTTCTCTCTATGCCAAGTTGAACTGTAGATGCCATCTAATAGAAGAAAACTTGCATATTCAGAACGAGCAGGGCAGGGGATTGCATGGGAGCCCGACGTGCCGAAACTTCTGTCCTAAATACATCGTCAGCCGCACAATCCTGGTACTCGAGTAACATGTATATTGAGACTTGACTCCGGAAATGAGAATATTGAAAAATAATTTAGGTGGAGAATGTTTAGTTCGACTATTAGCTGATCCTGGCAGAAAACGTGAATGCAATAAGACACGTGCATGTAACATAACTTTAGAAGTAATACAAAACTTTATAATTATACTCTTTGTTGTAATTTTTCAATGATTATCCTTTCAAATCTGTAACTCAAAGGAGATTCTCTGAAGTTTTCTCTGCATTTCAGCTGCCCCTAGAGGAAATGTTTGATATTGTGTCTTATTTTGCAAAAATGCAGGTACTTCACAAGTTTTAAATATTCTTTACAAATTTACAAATACACCAATGCACAAATATACAAATACAAACGAAGAAGTACAATTTGTATCCCCTCATCATTCTATTACTATAGATTGTTCGAGTCCTAACAATGGTAGGATTTTCGACAGTATCAAGGTAGTTAGGTTGAATTCATTTAATCTCTGGAGATGAGCGCCCGGTTGTTCTGATCGGTAAATATTGATGGTTTCTCTGGACAATACCAGGCGAATGTACTAACAAACGGAACACAGACCGCGCGCTATCTTTCCTTCTCCTACCGCTCCCAATCCTCACTACTTACACTTTCACGCACTGCATTACCACACATGCCGTGAGACCTGTCAGGAGCTGAGAGCGTGTCCTGGTTTGGGCGGTGCTTCACTGGTGAGTGATACCTCGTTAGGGAAAATCCCCGCAAGCCGACAAGGCGCCGGATCTCACCAGCCAGCGGGGGAAGTTCACCGCCACCTTCCGCGATGGAAACGTGTCCTACACTAATGATCTTAGCATTTGGCGCGCCCGGAACCATCAGTCAATCAATCAAAATCCGCAGTACGGTCATGCCATTCCCTCATTAGGCGTGCGTATTTCAGGTACCGTCGCCCTCGCGGCCCCCCACCGCCGCCCCCGCCGCCCCCGCCGCCCCCGCCGCCCCCGCCGCCCCCGCCGCCCCCGCCGCCCCCGCCGCCCCCGCCGCCCCCGCCGCCCCCGCCGCCCCCGCCGCCCCCGCCGCCCCCGCCGCCCCCGCCGCCCCCGCCGCCCCCGCCGCCCCCGCCGCCCCCGCCGCCCCCGCCGCCCCCGCCGCCCCCGCCGCCCCCGCCGCCCCCGCCGCCCCCGCCGCCCCCGCCGCCCCCGCCGCCCCCGCCGCCCCCGCCGCCCCCACGAGCGCGTTGCGACCGGCCTAGCGGCTCCTCTTTGGCGGGTGTGCTGGCTGTTGTTTATTTTAGCGCAGTGGCAGAGGCAAACATTGTTTCGTCTTCTTCCTAGAACACGAAAGTAGTCTCCAGAATATTGGGCGAGCAAACACTGCAGATTTTACGAAAGGTTCTTATAGACATTGTCTGGATTGTTTCTCCCGCCCGTAAAATAGAGCGCGCTTTCAGCGACGTGGGCTTTTTGGGTGTTCTTTCATATTCGTATTTTACGTTTCTGTAAATATAATTTTGGCTTCGTTTTATCCTGCGGAAAGGTTTTTTTCGTTCATAATCTTGTTTATACTAATGTGATTTAAAAACTTGTGTAAATATTTACATTTTCTCTTTTCTGTGATGATTTGTTGAGTTTTGTACTTTTAATGCAATTCGAAGAATAAACTTTTATATTTTTAAAATATTAATTGTAGAGGGATTATTGTATTTATATTAAAGAATGGTATGTTGAGAAACGATTTTTACTTAGTGCCACATAGGTGCTACTGCACCTTTGTAATGAATTAGTCATTTTTTAAATTAATATTGTTTAAGATTGCTTACCTTTACCAAAAGATTTGTGATCCCCATTTTACCCACCTTACACTCCAATTAACTATACAAATTATTTTCTCGGCCTGTCACCCAATTGGCACCGAAAGAAACTTTATTACACACTCTACGGGATCGTTCTCTCCTGATAACATCACTCCAAGAATGCTCACCTGCTCCCGCATCCCTTTTTCGAGGCAGCCCTTCTGCCCTTAATGGACAGTTACTTGCAATAGTTTCTTAGGTAGCATTTGCCGGAATTTGGTCTCGGAATTTTTATCCTTTTGGTCAGCGGAGTCAGGTTCTCAGTTCCGTTGTAGCCAGAAAGCCCGTAATGGGCAAACCTCTTGTGATTTCGGGAGATGAAATGAGGGCATTGAAAGGAAGAGGGCTCAAAGGTGATAGATGCTAGATAGGGGAATACCAACAGGCCACACAACACGCAAAAATGATTCATGTACGTGATGGAATTCGAATCCACGATCGTTCGTACGGAGGAAATTAATTCGCTCCCACATTAATGTCCTTGACTATCCGGGTCGACTTTTTGTTCATGGATAGGGAAAAGTAGGTACCGGTTTCTAATGCGGGTCCCTTGATTTAAAGCTCTGTAGTGAGCTGTTGGCCCTCGCGGATAGCTCATGGTCAGAGTGCTTGCTTTCCATGACGTGACCCCGGGTTCTATTCCCGGTCGGGCTATATAGTGTACGTTTTCGTTGCAGTGACCCGCTATATGTTGCTGTACCGAAGAGAAAACTCACTTCTCAGATTGAGAAGACCAGAATGAGATGCCTACGTGCTAAACTCGCTGTAACCCATGGCCGCAAGGCATGGAACACCGCTGGTAGGCCCAGTCTTCGTCGGAGGTTGTTGCGCCAAAAGGCACACAGAGATGTTTCCTGTTGAAAACATACTAATATAGTTATTTGTAAGACTATATTTCAGCCAACCGATAGTGTATTCATCTTCACTTGTCACCGGACAATCGGCTATTGGTGCCCACAGTGAAATGCAAAGGTTTGTTCAAGTGCTTATTCTCATTTGCCTGATTTCGCCACTCCATCGGTAAGTCTTCTATTACGTTATTTTGAAGGGATTTACAAGCTATTGATGTAGGGTAATATAATTTATTTTACTCGCCTTGTAAAAATGTTATTATCTTTTGGAATATAAACACGCTGGTGCCTAACCCGGACTCTCCAAATGCTCCTAACGCGGGCCCCCAATTTTTCGTCTTGTAAATAAAAATCATTAAGGTATTTGACATTCCTTACAACGAAAGAGTCTAATAAAAAGCAAGTCTACATTGTACTTAATGAAAACAATGAAATGATAGGATACATGTTTAATTGAAATGTATGAATTGACGCAATCTGGTCTTAAATTAAAGGAAACTGATATTTAACATCTCGAAGAAAAGTGCAGTGGCAAACATTCTGACTTTTTAAGTTAAGAGAGGCCCAGGCTATATCGTAGGTCGAATTATCACTGCCAGGTGGTACCCATTCTTGAATATTACCGCTTGAAATGCAGCCAGAGCTGCTCCATTCTAAATCCAATAGTCTCGATTTCTTCAAAAAGTCAGATGTTATAATTTACGTCAGAACATTTGAATATGTTATACTTTTAAGATATTCTTAATTTAGTGCTCCTTATTAAATAAGAATAAAGTTTTGTGTTTATTTCAGAGATACTCATTAATTTTTATCGTAATTTGTGTACGTGTAATTCTCTTATCTTAAATTATTAGTAACATATATCGTTACGTTTAAGTATTGAAAGCAAATATTAAAAGAGATGAATAAAATTATATCCATTATTTTTATTATTTTTACATCCAAACGAACATACAAATGTAAACGAAGTATTTCAAGTCAATTGACATTTTTTTCAAACTAATTAGTAATGTAGAATACACACAACTGAATCCTGATTTTTCGCCGGTTTTCTTATTAAGGATAATCTTCAGAGACATTGCAGAACCTCATTGTTGAAATAAAAAGTAACAAAAAACTGTCGTGACGAAAAAATATCGTTAGTCATTTTGACAAACAAAAAAAGAGCAAGTATGTTTCGTAATAAATTAAGCTGTGGAACTTATTATTTATTCATGCGTGCCCAAATGGAATATAATTTGTAGACTGACCCATCAGAAGGATATTGTGTTAAACAATGTATTTGAGTTAAGTGCGTGCCATTGAGCTTGTTAATTGAAGCTATTCCGTTTCAGTCTTCCGTGAAGTTCTTCACTCAGCGTTCTCGAAGTCAGCATCTCCTTGCCAGGAGATTCTTCGGGGTCGGAAATCTGGAAACCAAAGAATCCCATGGACAATTTGATACCGTCTTTGATTGTTTTCATAATCTTATATTTTGTGCTCTGTTGAGTTACGGTTGTACATTCGTAGGAGTTACGTCTGATACCGGCAGCAGGATAATCGACAGAATAGTTATCGATTTCTGTCGTCAGCAATGGTGGCATACGCCCTGCTCTGGCATACTTTTCCATGCATCATTACATCAGCATCCAGATGAGAAGATGCAGCACGTTGGACATAAGTTCTCTGGTTCTGTTGATTGAGTTGCTGATGGTTCGTAGATTTTTAGAGCACAAATACCTTATTTGGTGTGCGACGTTCGGGTGGAGGGTCATTGCCTCTGATGTGAAAGGAGATTATGCCAAGATGTCTCCCTCGAGCCCCAAGAACGCGATGTTCTCCTGAAATACTTTCTTCAGAGTCATGTGACTTGCTGTTCGAACTTTCGTTGGTGCTAAATGTCTTACTCAACATTCTTGCGGCGGCTTGAAGTTGCTGAAGCGCGATATGATTTTTCACCGAGATCGGCGGTCCGTTTGGCAAAGGTTCTTCGGCCTGGAACGCGGTTCTTGAGATAACAGAACGCGGGTAGTTGAGAATCTCCTGCATTGTGCGTGAGACGGCGTCGCGTGGTGTCGCCTTTGGAGGCACCTTTGCGTTATGCGCTGTGCCAGTGTTCCTTGCTCGCCACATCGAGGAGGGATCGGCAACAACGCGACGCGCAGGCAACACGTACGGAGTTTTCGCCTGGTCAGCGGCGTTAGTATTAAAAACTCTTCTTTGAGAAGAGAACTGGGGTTTTTGAGTATCGTGATTCAAATGAAGGTTCTTGCCAAAGTAACCATTCCCATTAATGGGGTTCGCCTCGAAATGTACACTGAACGGCGCCTGAAATGCTCTGAAATCTATCAAGGCAGACATGGTGTCGTAAGCATTGCGAACATAATGAGAACCATTTACAGTTTCATCGGTGTCATCTAATTTACTGAGATCGGAATCATCGAATATTAATGATTTTCTACTTGCTTGCTCATGTGTGCGTTTGTTTGAAAAATTGTGGCCTATGTTAGGTGACGGCCATCTTGGTGGACTTTCATTTGTCTCGAATATTCTTCTTGAGATAGCTGTATTAATGTCTGACTTTTGAAGAATAAATGGAACAAATTTATTCAAAGGTTTCTGGATCTCGTGGAATAATGAAGGTAGAACTGGATTAGCACTTGCCCTTCGAGGTGAATCTTGTTTAAACAATTGCCAATATATTATAGGTCTCGCATAATCATGATTCCCTCCGTCAATGTTTACTTCAAAACTGTCATTAAGTTCATGATTTTCTCTGGGAGAATTTTCTGTGGAATGAATTACTTTAAATCCGTTACCGGTATCTTGTGATTTATTCGAAAATCCATTACGATGTAATTGGTTACCCAAAGAAATGTTGCCTGCGCTAGGAGGACGATCTTGAACAAGTTCATGATTTCTAAGCGTTCTTTTGAAGGTCTCAGAATTGGGATCTGGAATTTCACGAGACAATGTAGAGGCCATATTAGAATATCCTTGGGTATCGGGTGGTATTTGCACCGACTTCGAGATAGTTTGTGGCAGCTCTGGTAGAGTGTCATGTATGGGGATTGGTGAAAAGTCTGAAGTGTTACGAGTATCAGGACTAGCATCTGTGTCGGCGGCCTTTAGCATAATCGTAGATGTGTCGATATCAGGGAACGAAGCGCGGTCTCCTATTTTTGGTTCGTTATAATCAGGAGAGAATCTTTGTAAGGAAGTGCGGGGAATTATTACATCCCCAACGCCGCCTTTTGGGGACTTGTCGAGACTGCTAGATGTCACGAATGAACCAGTGTCTTGAGAAGGCAGTATGGTTGTGGGTAAGTTAGTGGACATTGGATACAAGGAATCAGGATCTCTTCGGGCATAAGGATAAAAGTCGAAGGACATTGACGCGGATTCGAGGGAATCAATATCTGAAACTTGAGATTCAGGTGTGTCTGCAGTGGTTGCGACAGAGACGCGATCTGTGATCATAGGTATGATCGTCGTGTGACTTGTGTTGTCTGCAGGTACAGACGTATCTGTGACGTCCGTAAGCGGTGTAATGTCAGGACTGTTGTAGCCATCCGTCTGAGATTCGGGCTCTGTACAATCAGTTGTGGATGTGGTAGAGGCGTCCCTCACAGACAGCAGCGTGGATGTATCAGGGGTAATTTCTTTAGGAAACTTGCGAAGTACTTGGTCAAAAAAACTTGTGATGAGGTCTGCAAATGTAGAAATGTGCTTAGTGTTCGTTGAAAATAGTGTTGTATCTTGTTTTCTGTTGTTGTCGTCGAGAATTTTAAATCCTTTGTCAACGTGCCTTCGTGTCACAGCTTCTGAAATAGCAGGCGAGTACTCAGTAGTCAGCGGCGAGGCGATGATAGCCTGACTGCCGTTTTTGAGAATTGTGAATTCTTGATCACGGAGTTTTGTTGTGACGTCATCTACAAATGTGGAAAAGTGCTCGGTAGTCGGCGGAGAGTCGGTAGTTTTCTGATTGCCGCCGTCGAAAATCGCGAATCTTCGGTTAAGGGGACTTACTGGGACGATGTCCGCAAGTGTGGTGACATGATCGGTGGTTGGTGGTAAGGCGGTGGTATCCTGGTTACCGTTGTTAAGAATTCTGAATTCTTTGTTAAAGTGCCTCGTTGTGACAGATTCTGGAACAGCGGAAGAATACTTAGTGGTGTGCGGCGAGACGGTTGCACCGTGATTGCCGTGTGTGAGAATTTTAAATCTTTTTTTATTGTGTCTTCTTGTGACAGCTTCTGAAATAGCAGGAGAGTACTCAGTAGTCAGCGGCGAGGCGATGATAGCCTGACTGCCGTTTTTGAGAATTCTGAATTCTTGATCACGGAGCTTTGTTGTGACGTCAGCTGCAAATGTGGAAAAGTGCTCGGTAGTCGGCGGAGAGTCGGTAGTTTCCTGATTCCCGCCGTCGATAATCGCGAAGCTTTGGTTAAGGGGTCTTGCTGGGACCATGTCCGCTAGTGTGGTGACATGATCGGTGGTTGGTGATGAGGTGGTGGTACCCTGCTTACCGTTGTCAAGAATTCTGAATCCTTTGTTAATGTGCCAGATGTGTGTTGTGACAGATTCTGGAATAGCGGGAGAATATTTAGTGGTGTGCGGCGAGACGGTTGGACCGTAATTGCCGTGTGTGAACATTTTAAATCTTTTTTTATTGCGCCTTCTGTTGACAGTGTCTGAAATAACAGCAGCATCCTCAGAAGTCTGCTGCGACATAGTGGGATTCGGATTGCCGTATTTGAGAATTTTGAATTCTTTGTGAAGGTGTCTGCTTGTTGCAGCTGAAATAGCGGGTTGCTTAGAGATCGGCTGTGAAAGGGTGGTATACTCTTTGCTGTTGTCGAGAGTTCTGATTCTTTTCTTAAAGTGCCTTGTTATGGCTGATTCTGGAACATTAGGAGAGTCCTTAGTAGTCTGCGGAGAGACGGTGGTACCACTATTGCCGTGCTTAAGAATTTGAAATTCTTTTTGATTGTGTCTTCTTGTTAAAGCTTCTGAAATAGGAGGGAAACGCTCAGTGGTCGGCGGCGAGACATTGAGATCCTGACTACCGTTGTCAAAACTTCTGAATATTTGGTCAACGTGTTTTCTTGTGAGGGATACTGCAACCGCGGGAGAATACTTTGTGGTCGGCGACGAGGCAGTAGTACCCTGATTGCCGTGTTTCAGTATTTTAAATTCGTTTTCAAGGTGCCTCCTTGTGCCAGTTTTTGAAATCGCAGTAGAATGCTTCGTGGTCGGCTGCGAGACGGTGAAATCCTGGTTGATGAGTCTGAGAATTTTGAATGGATTGGGAAGGTTCCTTTCTGTGGCAGCTCCTGAAATAGCAGTGGAATGCATGGTATTCCATGGTGGAAAGATGGTATCCTGACTGCTGTTGTTGAGAATCCTAAGTTCTTTACCTAGGAACTTTATTGAGAGTTCCGCAGTGGTGGAGTCGTGCTCAGTGGTATTGTGATTGCCGTCGTCAATAATTCTGATTCCTTTGTCAATTTGACTCGTCACAAATTCTGGAACAGGGGGAGTGTACTTGGTGCTCGGCGTAGAGACGGCGATATCCTGACTGCCGTTGTTGAGTAGTATGAATTCTCGATCAAGGAACCTTGTTGCGACTTTTTCTGTAATTATGGAGGCATTCTCAGTGGTCGACGGAGAGTCTGTGATAGTCTGTTTGCCGTTGTTGAGAATTCTGATTTCTTGACTATGGAACCTTGTGACGTTTTCTGTAACAGTGGAGGTATGCTCAGTGGTCGACGAAGACACTGTGGTAGTCTGATTGCTATTGTTAAAAATCCTAATTTCTAGATCTTGGAACCTTGTTGTGACGTTTTGGGTAACTGAGGAGGCATGCTCAGTGGTCGACGAAGAGTTTGTGGTAGTCTGACTGCCGTTGTTGAGAATCATCATTTCTAGACCTTGGAACCTCTTGATGTTTTGTGTAACTGTGGAGGAGGCATGCTCAGTGGTCGACGGAGAGACTGTGGTAGTCTGACTGCCATTGTTGGGAATCCTGATTTCTAGACCTTGGAACCTTGTGACGTTTTGTGTAACTGAGGAGGCATGCTCAGTGGTTGACGGAGAGACTGTTGTAGTCTGACTGCCGTTATTGAAAATCCTGAATCCAAGTACAATTTGCGTTGTGGCAGGTTTTGAATCAGCGGTTAAGTACTTGGTACTCGTAGGAAAGATCTTGGGTACCTGATTGTCATTATTTAGATTCCTGAAGGCAACGTCGGAGTCGTTCAATGGATGAAAAATGGCCGCCTTGACGGCTTCGAGCACCTTCCATGGAGACCTTTTGTCCTTGGCTGAGAAACGGTTTCCCGCTTTCTTCCTCACGTGCTGGTCAATGATCGCATTGAGCATCTGCAACAATCAGGAAACAGTATGTTAAGCACTAATTTTAGCATTTTTAATGGTATAGTTTTTACTAATTTGTTACAGTATCAGTACCATATATGGAGAAATTAACGACACACAATGTCAGTACATTCGTTGGAGTGGCATGATTTTATGTCATAACACTTAGTGTTAAGAAAACGAGTATTTATTACATGCATCTTGTAAGTAGCGCTGGGAAATGTATAACATTAAGTAGTTGCGCACGTAAATTACGACCGAAATTTATGATGACACAGTAAGCGTACAAATTAAGCATAAGATGGAAGATACCAGTGCTAAGGTTTATGACCGTAGGAAATCGTCTATATTCATGTTTATAAGAAACACGATATCGCGATATCCAATTCTGGGAGGATTTATGTCGGTTGATCTCCAACCATTAATTTTACAGTAATGTTTCCGTCGTTATCAAGCAACATTTGCATGATTCTTTGTAACCCTGGCTCTTGCGACAGACAGAAATGTTTTCTGGTCAATGAGATTGAAATATTTAATTACTGAACCGTGAATTACGTGCCTTTATTTTTTCTGAATTATCCCTATCACTTAGTAGTGATTTTTTCTTAATGCAGTAATCAATTTGAAAAGTATTCATTTAAACAATACGATGAAAATTAATACAGGTTAGCAATTACGGGAAATGAGAAAAGAGAAATATGCACATTAAATTGCAATATCTGATACTGAATCTCAATAAAGAATATTTTTTCATAATATGTTTTAACATCCAAGACCCGGACACTATTACGTCATTTACAATATTGTTTTGTGTTCAATACGTGTGGCACGTGAAGTGCCTTTACTAGTCTTATCATCTGCTTCACGATAATTTGTAAACCTCAACATACGCCAACTTTGGTCGTTTCTACCTCTTGCCATGTCTCCACCCCCATCGTCGAGTCTACTTCACGCACGTTCTAAGCAATTACGAAATCAATTCTAAAAGAAAAATGACTTTATCCACATCTAAACGTTTTCATGATTTTATATATTATATTTTATATAATGTATAATATACTATATAATATATAATATAACATATAATATAATAATTTTAATATAATGTATAAATATTTACGTAATCTTGATTCATGACTTTTCCATTAATTTCGTATCTTTTGTATACTTAAACTATACGTTCACGCCTAGATGCAATTAATACCAATTTCCGACTTAACTTTATACATTAAAAAAAGTTGCAAAGTTTATCTTTCTCAAATAGAAATAGTTCACTTTACGCAAATGAATATAAAATAAACCACCATCCACTAGCGGCAATGTATATTTTCAATAGTTGTTTCAATATACTTTCTATCAATATTCTCGATGAATTTGTTAAACAATTACGCGTTATACTTTTGTCTCAATTAAATGTCTCAAGACCGTACGTAGACAGTTCCAGCACTTCACTCTCCGTTTACCTATTTGAAATTTTGATTTTAACAATGTGTTAACTACAATAGACTGCGAATACTCTAAAGCAATTCTTTTTCAAAAAAAAGTTCATTTTTCAGTATCATTTTGAATAGCTTCAAAACGCATTTAATTTAATGTGCTAAAATGCGTTTTGAAGACATTTAAAGCAGGAACGTGTAGAACGTATTAAAAACCACACAGTTTCATATCAAACTCCATTTTTCCCATCCATGGACAATATGCGTTTTGATGAATTGTTCCTCATCCACACTTCCATGCAGTATACTTTCGCTAATGTCGCGAGAAGTATCGGAAGCCTAGAGGGTGGGGATGGAGGGTGTGCTCCGCCAGCGGCAGGAGGAAGTGGCGGGAGGTTCTCTCGAGTGGGCGGTAGGGAGGCGGGAACCACGCTAGTTGACACATTGGGGAGCGTTGCCCTCGCCTTCTCGATATAACATGCACTACACTTACGACACGTTGACGCGTCTGCAAACCCAGTATATCCCTCGACACCAGAAGCGATGCTTGCAACGCTTGCTGCGAGCCGCACTGCTGCACCGCTTCGTTAGAGGTTGCGTTTGAGGCGACGCGTCGGGGCGACCTTTCATGGTGCCGCGCTGCGCGTGCTACCGAAAAGCCCCTCTGCGTTGTGCTGCGCCGCTCCTTCTGCTCCCTGCGGTTTGCGCACAGGATGCCCCGCCGCCCCCGCCGCCCCCGCCGCCCCCGCCGCCCCCGCCGCCCCCGCCGCCCCCGCCGCCCCCGCCGCCCCCGCCGCCCCCGCCGCCCCCGCCGCCCCGCCGCCCCCGCCGCCCCCGCCGCCCCCGCCGCCCCCGCCGCCCCCGCCGCCCCCGCCGCCCCCGCCGCCCCCGCCGCCCCCGCCGCCCCCGCCGCCCCCGCCGCCCCGCCGCCCCCGCCGCCCCCGCCGCCCCCGCCGCCCCCGCCGCCCCCGCCGCCCCCGCCGCCCCCGCCGCCCCCGCCGCCCCCGCCGCCCCCGCCGCCCCCGCCGCCCCCGCCGCCCCCGCCGCCCCCGCCGCCCCCGCCGCCCCCGCCGCCCCCGCCGCCCCCGCCGCCCCCGCCGCCCCCGCCGCCCCCGCCGCCCCCGCCGCCCCCGCCGCCCCCGCCGCCCCCGCCGCCCCCGCCGCCCCCGCCGCCCCCGCCGCCCCCCGCCGCCCCCGCCGCCCCCGCCGCCCCCGCCGCCCCCGCCGCCCCCGCCGCCCCCGCCGCCCCCGCCGCCCCCGCCGCTGGTGGCTTTGATTGCGTGTCTCGATCGCCCCTCAGCACTCTTGCAGCCTCGATATTCCTGTTCAGCTTCCTTTAGCTCTCAACGTTTGGTTCCGAAGAGAACATTTCTCTGTTCGTTTCCGGTCAACTTAACAGCTAAAGGAAATTCTCGTGCAATCTGGAATGTTTTCTTAAGTACAGTTTTCTTAGTACAGTAAATGTCAGTGATATTTATTTTTTATCACATCACTTCCCTCCTAGTATAATTTTCCGTCAGTGAATACTACAAACTTTTCATTAAACGAAATATTCTCTGCATTAAAGAAATAATTGTTTTCATCCGATAAGTATTACGTAAATAAGTTATTCATAATTATTGCCAATCACCGAATCTAGTATATTATGAATAGGCGTACGGAGAGTACTTACATTTCGATGTAGGTAACAAAGGCAGACCACTGCCAAATCAAATTTGACTTTTTAGAAATTTTAAATAACTTTATTTGAAATTATATTAAGTGCTCAAGATTCCCATGTAGCATTACTATTTTCGAAGAACCATTTCCAAGTATTTTCACAGATGAAAGGATATTTTCAACTCTCCGCACTAACGATCATATAACCAAGTTTAACGACTGACTTAAACGTGACCCCGCAAGTTAACCAGTGTCGAAAAACTACCCCTTGCTAACTAGAATGTAGAATTCTCTCTCTTCTAGTACGCCGCAGCGAGCAGGCAAGTCTGTAATCTACCAGCGGCGGAATATTTATACTCGCTGCCTCCAAAAGTGCAGATGTGCTGCAGCCGCTACTGCTTCTGCCGCTGCTCTCTAGTGTTTGGCGGGGCCTCCACCGTTCACGATTTTGCCGCTTGAGATGCGTTGCCTCGCCTCGTGCCATACAGCTCCTTGGCTCTGCCGCTCTCGCCCTCAACGGCTTCTCTCTCTTTCTCTTTCATCTGGCATATTCCTCCTCGTCGTCCTGCTCCTTCTCGACACCCCTCGCTGCCTCTGTTCCTCGCGCCACCGCCGCCGACCCCGCTTCACTGATTCCCTTCCCCCCTCCCCTTCCAACCCTCTCGCCGCGCCGCTTTCTCAAAACTCCCCCGCCGCCTGCTCCCGCGCTTGTCGGAATTATCAAACACTTCGTGCGTGAACGGAACAAAATGATTGTGTAAAATGAGGTGCCTTTTAGCTCCCCGCGGGGCGGCGAGGGCGCTGCTTGAGGAGAGGGGGAAGTGAGGAGGGCGTGGGAGGACGGGTGCTGCTGGGAGGTTGCGCGTTGGTGTGTGTGTGTGTGGGGGGGGTGAGAGCGGTGAGGGAGGGGGAGCGAAGGCGGTGAGGGAGGGAGTGTGGCGAGGGCGAGGAAGAGGAACTGGCGAAGACGGAGAAGGAGGCAGGGGGTGAGGGGGGAGCGATGGTTGGCGACGGGGGTCAGAGAGGGACGGGAGGGTGCAAGACGCGGGGGCGGGGCAGGGTGGAGGTGGGTGAGATGCGAGGGAGGTGAGGGAGTGGCGAAGACCGTGCGGGAGGGAGGGTGGCGAGGGCGAGGAAGAGGGACTGGCGAAGACGGAAAGGGAGGCAGGATGGCGAGGGCGGTGAGGGAGGGAGGTGACGGGCGGCGATGAGGAAGGTAGACAAGAGAGGGTGGAAGGCGAGGGGGCGAGGTGAAGAAAGAAGGTGAGAAGGGCGGGCGGTGAGTAAGAGAGTGGCGGATACGGGGAGGGAGGCAGGGAGGCGAGGGTGATGAGGGTGGTAGGGAGGTGAGGGCGATGAGGGAGATAGGGAGGAGAGGGCAGTGAAAGGAGGAAGGTGGCGAGGGCTCTGGAGGAGGGACGCAGTGGCTGCGAGGGCGGCGAGGGAGTGGTGGGAAGCGAGAGAGGACAGGGAGGGGAGGAAATTTAATGATTTAACTATATTGACTGGGGAAATTGACGAATGGCGAAAAAGAATTTTCAGTAGAGTTCGACAAACATATTAGATTCAGTAGCCCATGATTTTGGGCACGTTTTCTTAACAACAGAATTTAAACTTAAGTAGATGTACTTTAAACACGTTTGCATTAGTAAAATATAAACTGAAAGTACTATAAACTAGTTAAAAAAGGAAGTAGACATGAAGAATGGCAATATTTCAATTCTAAAAGATACAAATAATTTGAAAATGAAAAATATTATATTTGAATTTCAAATTGAAGAAACGAAAACTTTCTGGGTACCATCTTTTGGAGTTTATTTGTTAACTACCTGAACTCTTGCTATTACATCACATAAAACAAAGAACTGCAGGAAAGTTAAAACAGAAAAGTTCTACATATGCACTACTGAAAATTGAAAAATAGATAGAATTACGATAGTTTTTTTTGTATATTTATATTCCTAATAAAACTAAAAGATATTATTTTTCTTTCATAAAAAAAAACACTTTTAATTCTTTACCTTCATGGTTATTTGGTTGTAATATTATTAATAACGTTAAATGTTACGTTAAATATATTATATTTAATATTATATAAACGTTTAATATATTACGTAAACCCGAATCTTTAATACTAAGCTGACTGTTCAGGAAAATATACGGCAGTAAACGAATTGAACAACAATTTAGGTAATAAAGGTTTTTAGTTCCAAATCATTCACCAGTGGAAATGAAAATAAACATTGATATGATAAATCAAAAACTTCGTTCTTTTTCAGACACCAAAGCCGTTACTGAAAATATGTTTTGCCAGTTTTTCTCATTTTTTTCAAGTCAGAGATTAGAATCTCAAAATTATCTATACATGCAGCCCCTCTCTGCCTAAACATAATTCTCAATCCACTACTTCCGCGTCTTGTCCTCCACGGCTCGCCGCCGCATCCGACCAACGGACCGCAGTTTGCTTACTCCTGCCTTCAACCCACAACTTGTGCACAGAGCGGGTGAGTGTGAGTTCCCGGGAAAGGGATGAAGAGACGGAAGCAGAAATAGGCAAGGGGAGGGGCGAGAGGGAGGGGGAATGGAGGCGGAGCTCACCATCACTCGGCACCCTCGGGCATACCCCTCTTTTTGTTAGAGCGGCGGCGGTGGCGGTGGTGGTGGCGACGGTGGTGGTGGTGGCGGTGGAGGCGGGCGGGGTCCCGGCCTCTCATGGAGGCCATTTGGAAATGAACGCTCAATAATTCCAGATTGAATCAAGCGTTATCAAATATTACCGCTCTCCTACGCTCGAGAGCGGAACGTGTGCTGTGCGGGGCGAGGCGTGGCGTGGCGTGGCGTGGTGTGGCGTGGCGGGGAGGGGCGGAGCTGAGCGATGCAGTGCGGTGCGGCGCGGTGCGGCCGGGTGACGGGAGCGCGATGTTGGCAACCCTGCGAAGGCCGCGGGCTGCCGGGGAAGCGCGTAAGTATTTGATACGCCCGTCAAAGTCCTTAAATTAACGTTCCGCGTGTCGCGTTCTCCGCTAGAGGGAGCGTGTGGAACTTGTTATATATGCCCGTGCAAGATTCAGATGGATTTCCTTCCGCGTGAACTTCCGTAGACTGGCGGTGCAAATTAGGAAAGCATTGAGGCGCGGCTCCAGGCGCGTTGCTCCTGGGGTAAAATGTCTGGTCGCACAACGAAATGCTGCTTGGAGGGCATTGGCGTGTGTTTCTAATTAGGATAAATTATTTTTAATAAAGCAGGCATGAAACAAATGGGGTACGCTGATTAGTGGATACAATGTATGATAATGATTCTACTTTATTTAGTTCGCTGATGAAGAGATCGAATGGTAAATATAATATTAAGAGTTAATTAATGTAATTGGTAGTACATATATACAAAACGAGATAATAAATTAGATAATTAAAATAACTACATTATGATATGGCCTCTTTGTTGTACATTTAAGTGTGCTGAGAAAATGATCTTACTAATTATACTTAAAATGTTTCTTTTAAGTTTCCTAAAATGGTTTTATTTGTTCAATTAGCATTTATGTAAATTCTATAATTAAATTATAATGTACAAATTTTGAAAATAAAATGTGTAGTAAAACAACTTTTTTCCTGAAAAAAGAGGGTGATATTTAGTTGGTTATATATGATGTTGTGTAAAAGCCACAAAATACACAGGATTAAATAATATTTTCAATAATTAACCGGGAACTATTAACATCGACTTTTAACTCTGAAGTGACATAACATTTTAAGAACCAAATTATTAGACAGCATGTTTCAATTAGGGCAGATTAGTGCCACCACGGGCTGGACGCCGATTGATTAATAACAAGGTGAACGAGCCGCTGCTTTACCTAGGAATTAGCCCGGATTCGGTGCAGTGTCTGGGCATTGCAGTGCATTGGGCGCGCCGCGGAGCTGATCTGATTGCGCCCAATTTGGGTCTTCGTTTCGCAGCTAACGCCATTGGGCGCTGCGCATCGATCGCTCCTCGGCCGGTCAAAGGCCGATAATTCGGCGAGCGGACAGCGCCGCGCCGCGCCGCACCGCGCCGCGACGGCCGCCCAAGCAAAACAGCCGACATCTAGAATGGGCGCCGCCGCCGATGAGTTTGCTCGGAAAGGAATCACGGCGGCGGCGGTGGGGGAAAGGGGGAACAACGCGGCGGGGAAGGGGTGTTGGGAAACGGAGGACCGGAAAGGGACGACGGGAAAAGGACGACGGGAAAGGGACGACGGCAAGGGACGACGGCAAGGGACGACGGCAAGGGACGACGGGCAAGGGACGACGGGCAAGGGACGACGGGCAAGGGACGACGGGCAAGGGACGACGGGCAAGGGACGACGGTCAAGGGACGACGGGTAAGTGACGACGGGTAAGTGACGACGGGCAAAGGACGACGGGCAAAGGACGACGGGCAAAGGACGACGGGCAAAGGACGACGGGCAAGGGACGATGGGTAAGGGACGACGGGAATGGGACGACGGGATAGGACGACGGGAAAGGACGACGAGAAAGGGATGGCGGAGTTCGAAGAAAGGTGGGCAAGTGGACGTTGACGGTGCAGATGTGGAACATCGAAACAGTTCGATATGATGAGAAATTTATTGTGGACCTCGACAGTTTGTACTGGTGTAGAGAGGGTGGGTGATGATACACAGAAACAAAACCAGTACAATGTTTAACTATAGAGCAAGATAAATACGTTACTCGTAAAAGAGTAAAGATGCAAAGCCTTCACCAACGTTGGGGTGCGCTAGAAATAATGAATAGTTCGAAGTTGTATAGATTTTCATGGAACCGAAAATATTGTTTACCTATTATCTTGATTCCTCTGACTGTAAGCGGCCGGATAATGGGCGAGAGAAACTGCGTCACGTCTGTCAAGCAATACGTCGAAATCTAGAATGTTCATCGCCGTCACGTTTGGGAATCACGGTGGCTATGATGTTACGAGTGGTGAGAGAAAGGAAGAACAGCGGAGTTGGAAATGGACGATGTAGATTACAATTGGAGATTGCGAATGAGGGGGGGGTTGAAGATTTAGTGTTGACAGCGCTAATTAGGAGGATACGAAGGGCTGCTGATGGGAAAGCTGTTGCGGATGTTGTCAGTTTGGCCTAGAGCTGGAAATGGTAGAATGATCGAATAATAGTTTCGATAGTAATACCGAGTAGGAGAAAACTTGAAGTTTGAATGATGTTGGTTTATTCACGCACAGAAACAAATAAGGTCAGGAGATGTGCTGATGAATACTTGAATGAATGAAAATCTTCACGTGGTTTATTCACTTACAAAAAGAAGTGTCAGAAGATGTGCTGGAAATGAAAAATCCACTGGCGGTGGATGTGAGATGAAACGGGGAGAAAAGGTGTGAAATCAGAGCTAGCGTCACTGTTTTGGAGCTTCACAAGTGCACTCCGTAAGAAAAGCTGTTGAGAGTGTGTGCATTTTGTACTCGAGAAAGTAGTGGCGTGATTCAGTAATCGGAAGTAATGTAGGGTAAGATGTTCGTGCTCATTACGAAGAAATGAGTTGGACGAAGAGAACAGAATTGAGTGTTGAATGATCTTGAATTTTGAAATTATTGAATTGAATAAGATGACCTTTGGTGGGAATATGCAAAATGAGCGTGGTTAATAGTAAAAATGATTGAAAACTACAGTGGAAGAAAGAAGTATCTGACAGGCTACCAACTGTGAGACGGTGATAATGATAATAAAATGAATAAAAAATAATAAAATTGTAAGTGGTGAAATTTATTAAAAGGTCAATGGCAGAAGAGTATAGATACAGAGTGAAGATCATGGAGGTGAAGGTAGTGTTTGCGAGCTTCGGGTGAGCATTTTCTTGAATGAAGAATCTAATCTGTGGGGGAAATACAAAGGACATCATTTGCGAAAAGGAAATAATTACACGACGACAGTAAGGACCATTGCTTTGTAGTATTTTCTAGGTTCGTATTTTTGTTTACTGCTATTATTATTATTATAATAACAATAGCAGTAAATATATTTAATAATAATAATTATTATTATTATTGTTATTGTTATGGTGGCGCGCGGCGAATTGAATCGCGCGCCGCACCGCCAGCACTCGGCGACAGCACGGGGAGCAACGGACCGTAGCGAGACCGGGCGAAAGGTGAAGAGGCAGCCAGCTAGCGAAACCCCGGGGTGGATGCGAGGCCACGCCGCCAGGGGTAATAAAAGCGGGCCCCGCCGCCGAGCAGACAGACAGTGCTATAGTGAAGTTCGGAGTGTAAAGTGATATAGTTGTTGACAAGGCGATATTTTTAGACCCGGCAATTGTGTTTTTGGACTCTCTTCTCGTTAATTGGTGAAACGGCATTTTACTTGAGACATCTATTGGTAAACGGTAACCTGGCTATGTTATTTGGTATTATTCTTTGGTTACCGGTTTGTTAAAGTTTGCCTTGCTGCATTTGTTGAATAAAAACTTGGTTTACGAAACTTCTGTGTTTTCCTGGATACAACAGTTATTCCTCTAAATCACGACTAAAGATTGTTATGTGTCGGCTGAATATAAAATCTACTCTAAGTTGTAACTAGCTACCTAAGGAGCAGATCTAGGGACTCTCGGTGCTTCTACAACACCTTGCGCAAAATGTGGGCTGTTCCAAATAAAGCGATTTCTTGCACTTCCCAGTCTTTTGAATTACCTGGGAGTTTAGACAAGTTCTTACACAAATTTTGCGGAACAAATCCCAGATCTCCCACAACTATCGGGACGACCTGTACTTTAACGCCTCACATTCGGCTGATCTCGATTTCCAAACTCTTGTATTTAATTATTACTATTATTATTATTATTATTATTATTATTATTATATTATTTTTTTAAAGGAACATTAGAAGACTAGGGAAGTTCACCTCTCTAAGAAACGCGGCCTCACGGAGTGAAGTGCGCCCGTCTCACCCTCCCATTATCCACGCCGCTGGCAGGTGAAGTTCTGATTACACGCTGAATAATCGCGCAATGTCCAGCGCACCAGGAACTGATGAAGGCGGAATGGCGAATTGGCATGTTTAGCAGGAGTGGGCGTGTCGCCGAAGGCGGAAGGAAACTCGGCGCGAGCAAGAACGCGGAATCAGTGGCTCATTAAGGCGCACCAAGAAAGCGGAGCCTGATATGAGAAACGTCGTGGTGATAATGGTGAAGTGGGAGCGGAACGATAGCGCAAATAGGGGCAGTAGTCTCCATAATAATAGTAATATAATCAATCCATGATTCTCGTAAATTTACGAGTATATTTATATAAAAAAGACTCTGTAGCTTGGAGATTTTGATTGAGGCAGGTGTGAGATCCTGGTTATGAAGCAGCCAACTGAAATGATGTCGATGCCGATTCACCTTGTCAGTGATGATAGCGAGGGGGCGGCCGGTGGGTGAGTTGGTGAGCCAACGACAAAATGCCTTTGGTGAAGGCAGGTAATGGAAACGCGAACGGGGCGAAGGGCGCTCGATGTGGGAAGCGTGCGGCCGCTGGGAAGATGGTGCGGATCGGGGGTTGATGAAGTCGGCATCGCGGGGTGGCATATTGAGCAGGAGCGGGCGAGGGCGCGGGCGCGGGCGCGGGAGCGGAGTGGGGCGTGGGCGGCGGAGGCGGCGGAGCACGTTCGGCGGGCGGGGCGCGCGGGAGGGCTCATTAAGCGCTCGCATCGATCGCTACAGGTGCGGGGGCGGGGGTGGGGGCACAGGTGCCGTCGGCTGGCGGCTGTAGGTGGAGGAGGCCCTGGCGGTCTCGCTTGGGGGCGGGGCGGTGAATGTGGTGGGGCGGGGCGATGGTCATGGTGGTGATGGTGGTGGCGGTGGCTGGGATGGGAGAGGGACGCCGGGGACAGTTTCGGGGGTGGGGTTGGAGGCGGCGATGTTGGGGCGGGTAGAGGTGGTGAAGGAAGGTGGGGCGAGGAGGGTGCGGGAGCGAGAGAGGCGATGGAGGAAAGAGGGGCAGGGCGGAAGCGGAGGCGGTGGGTGGGTGGAGCAGGGCGTGGGTGGGGCTGGGCAGGGCGGGGTCGAGGCGCGTGCGAGGCGTGGATGGGGCTGAGCGGGTTGCGGGTGGGGCTGAGCGGGTTGCGGGTGGGGCTGAGCGGGCGCGGGTGGGTGGGGCGGGGCGTGGGTGGGGCTGGGCAGGGCGTCGGCGAGGCGCGTGCGGGGTCTGGGTGGGGCTGGGCGAGGCGTGGGTGGGGCGGGTGCGAGGCGCGTGCGGGGCGTGGGTGGGGCTGGGGAGCGGGGCGGCACAGGTAGCGCTGGGCCTTGGCGTCCGGCGCGGCGCGCGAGGGCCGCGCGGCGTTTGTTTGCGTTGCCCATTTGCCGCTCGGGGGCGCTTCCCCTCCCCTCTCCCCTTCCCGTCTCTTTAGCCGTTGAGCTGCTACTGCTGAGCTCGGGGAAGCGCCTGTGGCTTGCGGCAGAAGAACGGCCAGGGATTTTTTTTCTATCTACCTACTGTCACTTTAATATCTGAATTCCACCGTTCGTGTATCAACTATTTATCGCCGTTTTGTCACCTGCGCTATCTGAAGGTTTCTGTAACGAAACCCTCCAAGTACAATGAAAATATCGTATATCAACTTTATATAACTGAAGGCACTTGCACTTGATGTTTGTACTGTCAGTGAACGTTCCAGCAGCAGGATAAAAAATGTACCGCGTCGTTATCTTGATGTGAAGTACGAAGGGGCGATGGAAGGGGGTTCCAAACCTTGCGCTTAATTGTCCTCCCATTAGAGTGCTTTTTGCTTCAATAGATACAAGGGTATTTGTGTTAACATCAATATAAATAAATTTGGGTTAAGTAATGAAATATATTAACCCTAGATTACGAATTCTACTTTGGGTAAAAATAAAGCAAAAAATCATTTTTATAATGAAACTCTTAAATTTAATGAATTGAAGATGTGTGTTATGGAGTTACAAAACACATTTTATAGATACGCCTGAATAACTTGACTCTCACAGCACACACTTGCTTGAGGCTGCGCGCACGTGGCTTTTGAGAAGTATCCGCATGTGACCTTTGTTATGATCGCCATCGTCTTATAATGATTGGTAAATGTTCAGAACAACCATTAAATACTACAAGGCAAGGTATTGATTATTCATTTTGGAATTCATTATTCACAATATAGTGTCAAAAACGTGACGTAATGACAAAGACGTAGTCTATTGGACGACGCGTGTTGGCGTAAACCGGAAATAGGCCCGCGCACGGAGGTTACGTGGATTTCACTGCCTAGTCACACGTTGCAGGTACCTAGAGTTTCAGAAGGGTGGCAGGAAGCTTTCGCCACTAGTTGCGTCGTCTTCCAGATGCCGCCTTTGTAATCTAAGGTTAATAAAATTGTTCATTTTTACTACCGAAAATATCATAAAGATAGTTGGCAAGACAGGCGGGAGTACAGAGTAAATCACTTTTGCCTTCCACCGCAAATTAAACTGCTTCGCTCAAGATAAAACAGTCCCGCAGAATGACAGTATTTTAGATGTCATACTTTTCTAGTGGACTGATGGTATGTAGTGCTCACGTTCCAAGGGGAAAATGTAATATATCAGTTTACATGTTTCACGAACTTTTTGAAAACCAAAAAAATAACAATAATATCTGTATTGTTAATAGTCTTTAATAATCACGACGCTGATGCGAGTATAAAAAAGAACAACTCTTTTTTCCCTCAGGTAATAATTTTTATCTGAAACTGTGTAAAGGTGATTTTTCTGGAAGATATTTAATTTTTCTATTAAATAATATGAAGTTGATCACGTATGATTAAATGTCATTCTCGAGACACATCTTTTGCAATATACACTTAGAAAATGTGGTACAACAGTATAAATATATTGTAAATAATTATTCTTTTTTCCGCTTATCGTCGATAACATGAACTTAAAGATTAAGTGCTTCGACAGCAAGAGATTCATAATACACAACGTATTATAATTCACAACGGATTTTTATAGATGCAATTACATGGAAAAATTGAGTAATAATACATTGTTTCCGAGTACTGTACTGTCTCCGAAACTGTATTTCTTTCTTTGATGTCCCTTACCATCGGATTTGAAACTTACAAACGCCGTTTAATTCCTATGCACAGAAAATAATTGCAGAATAATTGTGACGTAAGGTCTGGAAATTTATGCATGTCTTTGAAACACAAAGCCCTTCCTACTCCATCACCAATACGAGTGACTATTCAATCAAAACACAAATTAAAGAAGATAAAGCGACTTGGTTTCTGAAACTCTACATGATTGGTGGATCGATACTCGAGTGGATAACTTACGGCCAAGTATTTGCCATTGAGCTGCGAGAGGCTGATTGTAGCCCTTGCCGCTTTGCGCGCGAGTCGGCGGAGAGCGGTAGCTCAGATATTCAGGTCGGGTAGTAACGCCTGCGGATAACGATCCGTCGGTCAATGGCCACGCGGTCATTCGGACGGGCAGGCGATCCCAATTGGTATTTCCTAGCGCGCGAGCCTCCCCGCCCCCGCCGCCCACGTACATCCCTTTGCAGCTGTCCGCCGCGTCGCCCGCCGCTCTTAACCGCCGCGCCGTGGACAGTTGGCCGACCGCTCGCCGGTGGGGATACGACATCAGTGGCGGATCTAGGGCATGGGGGCCATGCCCCCCCCTCCAAAGATTTAGCGTTTTCGTTTGGTACCTTCTTTTCTTTGGAAAATTTATATAAATATTTATTTGTGTTAGAATTATGTAATTATTTAAAAATAATATTGTATAGTATCATATACACAGTACAAAAATAATATAATGTACAATATAATAACAAATTTTTATTATTTAACAAAAAATATATGAAGGCCCTCTCCAAAATGATCAACTGGATTCGCCCCTGTACAACATCGATATTTCTATAAAAACATCCATGTTCTCAATATCGATGTATTGAATCCGATGTTTTTTGACATCGATATTTTGTGCTCGATGTTTGATAGATTTTTATGTTTTGTTTATAGATACAGAATTTTCATGCAACTTTGTAAAAGTGAAAATACGAAATAATAACTGACTTTGTACTACATTCATTTAGCACAGAATCCCCCGATTCCCTTATGATCTTGTATTTCCTTCGACTTTCATCGTATTTTTTACGTGGAGAGGCGTTCTACAACTTTATTTTGAGTTAAATTTCAATTATAAATTAATCTACACGGTCACTGTGCAAAAAACTTCGTCGCGCAGGAATTGAATATTTGAGATTACCAAACCGACTTTAAAACATCGATGTTTAAAAACATTGATGGTTTGTAGTCAATATTTAATTAACATCGATGTTTTGTTGTGGATGTCGCATTACTACTCGCCAGCAGTGCAGGCGCTAGGAATGGGCAGATCAGGTGTTCGCCCGTGGCCCTTACTAGTCAACAGGCTGGATAATGTGTCTAATGAAAAAAAAATTAGTAAAAAGAAATTGAAAAAGAAATTAGAACTCGAGAAAATCGTTATTGTAATTTTATAAGTCGCGTTACAATAGTCTGATGTTTCATAAAATTTTCAGTTAATTATTTACTTTAAATATTTATTTATAGTAATTACTTATAAGGTAGGACTCTATGAAACGAATCAAATGACATCAACATTAAAATAGGTTCCGCTGTAATTCATATTATTATTCCACATCTTTAACAACAAGTGATTTTATTGCACACAACATTTTTTAGTATTTTAAAACCACCGTGAAAATTGTATTATTTGATCACTAAATACTTTCACGTGAAACTATTATTTAAAATATATTTCGAAAATCATTTTTCTTGCTTAAACTTGTAATTTTTGTTATTTGTAAAAATGAAATAACTCATAGTTTCTTGATACAACTTCAACATTTTTATTTTGAAGAGGGGGGCGGGGGCAGGGCTACGTTTTAGCATTGCCCTGGGCCCAAGATTGTCTAGCTCGGGCACTGCTCGCCAGCGGTGCCCGATGCTCTGCCCATGGCCGATACAATCCTATTCGGCGGGCGACGCGGCGGCGCGCTCAATACCGATATCAGGGCCGTCATCGTCGGCGTTATTGCGCCCATCCCAAGTTACTCCGCCGGCGTCGAACACGCTCTAAGTAATGGTCAATCGTGAACGGCGTTACTCTACTGTTGATCTCAGGATGAAAGTACGTTCTGGGTCGGATTTTTGCTTTATAGCACGTGCGCCACAGTACCGACACATCTGGTCATATTAGCGTCAGTACTGCCACCATCAGAAGTAAATAAATATCAACTCGACCACAAATTTTACCACTGCAAATTACGATCACAATCAGTCACAATTACCGGTGTCAACTCTATACCCGTCAGAACCTTGACAATCTAATGAGGTCTCACTATGATATCACAGCGGGCTCAGCCAATTTCCTTTCGAAAGCCGATCGCCACGCACTATAACAGTATCAGGGCCGACATCGACGACGTAATTGCGTCCATCACACAATATTCCGTTGTTGCCGCACCCTCGCTAAGCAATGCTCGTCGTGAACGTCGTCACGTTGCAGGTGATCTCAGTGTATTCTAATGTTTTCCTTCGTACTCTGTCCCACAACAGAGACACCGATCATTTCATTGCCACCAACACTACTAACAACGGCATCTCCATAGTGAATACAAAAAACGTACTTCCTCCTTCTCTATCGTCGTAGTCACTTTTAATTATCACCACACGCGGATTACCTTCAGCATCACCAAGATCTTGTCACTACCATGACCGTCACCCCTATGTTTAACAACCCCGTAGGCCGCTCGGCTGTAAACGTGGCCCAGTATCAGAGCTGCGTAATCCATTGCAAGTTACTCCGCTGCTGCCGTACGCTCTCCCAGCAGTACCTGCCAGGACATTGTTGTGCTATTGTTGATCTGAAAGTATGTTATGACGTTGGGTTTTGCTCTGGAAGCTCTGCATAAGAGACTCGACAGCACTAGCCCCAATATTATGCCCTGATGCTGCAACCAGGAATACTATTATTACCAAAAAACATTTCCACCACCACAAATTATCTTTACCGAATAAATAGTTGGTGTCAACGTTAAACCTATCAGTACCTTTACCGTCACTCCCATGTGAATCACAGACATAAGCAACAGCGCATGGTATGCCAGCCTCGGCCCTAGTCACTTCGCTCAAAACTAATAACACTCAAAACCATCATCGATGGTATTATTGCTCTCATCACAAGCCTCAACTCCATTGCTACCGCATCCTCTCCAAGCAATATCTGTCGTGGGCTTCGGTTCGCTACTTCTGATCTCGGGTTCGGAATGAGCTCTAATAAAGTCTTCTGATATGCATCCTCTGCACCGCAATACCGACACCACGTGTGTCATTACTATAGACATTACAACCACTTTCATCAACTCAATAATGGTCTCAAAAATAAGAACATCCATTCCACAGGCCGGCATTACTAGGACAATTATTACTGTTGTGAGCATCTGTGCACCAGGAAAAAACCCACGCAAACATAACTGTTGAGAAAGGTTAGTGGCGAGTCTGGGACGATTGTGCAAGGCCCCTGGAATTGGATAGCCATGGAGGCTGGGGACGCCGACAGCATGACGCCGGATGGGGAAGACGTGGGTGTATATACAGCGTGTCCGGAGAGGAAACTTCGAAAATAAGCTCTTAAAACAATTCTAAGCAAATTATGTCAAATAAACCACGTGGATATTCCAAATGGTTAAGCTGCTGTAAGCACTCAAAAGTTAGTTTGAAAAAATGATTTCTGGGCAAATATTTTCATTATGGAAGCATAGAATCACTCCAAAAACATGTAAATTGTTTATTATTTACAAAAGAAATGAATCTATTTGCTCAGACAAAACAATTAAGCGAGAAATAAAAAATGAAGTCGAATTGTGTAAATTAGTTGCTTTTTTATTTCTCGCTTAATTCTTCTTCCTGAACAAATATATTCATTTCTTTCGTAAATAATCAACAATTTACTTGTTTCTGAAGTGTTTGTATGCATCTAAAATGCACATTTTTGCCTAGAGAATAATTTTTCAAACCAACTTTTGAGTGCTTGTTATGGCTCAACCATTCGGAATATCCACGTAGTTTATTAGACAAAATATGCTTAGAAATGTCTTAAGAACTTATTTTCGAAGTTTCGACGTTTCCTCCCCGGACAACCTGTATAGGCTTGCGTCATCTGCGCTCGCAGAGATTCTTAGAGCTTTGTTGTTAGCCGAAAGGCTGAGCGGGATCTCCAGTGCACTCAAACACATGGTTTCCGGGGCGGAGACTGGTTTGGCGCCAGGCCATGTAGGTACTCTGGTTACCGGGGACTTGACGTCCGATAGCATCGCATCACGCATTGTTACCTGCTTTAGGGCAGTGGCACTGAGCTATAGGCCTAGGGACGGTCGCGGAGTTTTCGCGGCTAAGAGGAAGAAAAAGGTTGTCGGGGTTTAATCATTAATTGTATATTTCCCTACTTCTTATGTTACTTTTCAAATAAATGTAAATATTAACTTCAACGCAGTTGTCTGTGTCATTTACTTCAATACGTCACACATCACTACCATTATAGACACATTCACGAGATTCACTGCGGTGACCTTGACAGCCTAAATCAAGACCATTATCATCACCATCATCCCAAGCGTGATCACAGTTACCTTATCACCTTGAATACCGTCATTGTCATTATCATTGTTGTCACTACCGTCACCGTGCTCACCGCCACTCCACCGCATCCCCGCACCCCTTCCCCCACCCTCCATCTCGCCCTTCCCTCCTCGTACACAGCGCGGGTTCCGCGCCGCGGTACCGTTGTTGCCGGTGCGTGTATATTTTATGCAATTTCGTGTGCAATTTGGGGCGCTCTTACTGGAACGTGCCTCTGTTATCAGGTTTCCCCTCCGTCTTTTGTCCCCGGGCGTCCCCCTCCCCTCCCCTCACCGTGCCCGCTCCGCTCCGCGCCGCGCGCCCGCCTCTCTTTGTGCACGAGATGGAACGCCGCCCGCCGGTTGCCCGCCACGCCCCCCCCTCCGCCCCCCTGCCCGGGCCCCCCGCCGCGCCGGCCGCGTCGGGCGGCGGCGGCGCGCGCAAAGGGTTGTCGGTTGTCGACGACGTTGCCGGTCCTCGGTTGTTTCCTGTAATAAACTGCGCAGGATCCGATGCGCGCGCGGCGGCTGAATGCCTGGCATTCCGGCGCGCACCGACCGGCCGGCCCGCCCGCCCTCCCGCTCGCGATATTTTTCGAGATCTCGTCGCCCACGCCGCCCCCCCCCCCACAGTCCTCACAATCCCCACTCCCGCCCCGTCACGGCTCGTGCTCACGCCGGGTGGAGACAAGAGACCCACGCAGGTGTATGGAACTTGCACGCTACTCTGTGATCCAGATTCCCATTGAGCCTTTGCAGTGTTACTTTCATAATAACTAGGGTGCGGATTTTGATGATGTAACACAGAGTCAAAAGTCAGCAATAGAATGCTCTTAAAATGTTTTTGAAATGTCCAAAAAGAAAGAAAAAAGACGTGAAAAATGTTATCAAAACCATTTCAAATGAACAACGCAAGTTTTTAGGGTATGTTACTAGTGTAATCGAGGCTTCTTCCTTTCGTTCAAATGAACTGAGATGGAACTCTTTTGGTTTGAGCAGTTCTTTACCAGGAAACATAAGAAGATGCCGAAAAAAATTTGAATTTTTCAATTTTAGAAAAATCAGATTTTTCAAGCAACACGTGACATACGCCATTCTCTTAAATAACCTTCAGAATATCCAACAACAAAATTTAGTCAAAATTGTTGGCACCATTTTTTGAAAATGTACATTTCAGAGACACATTTGAAATGGACATTTCAGAGGCTTCATGTGAAGTAAGCGCCAAAAATTAAAATATCGGCTTCAAATTCAAGGGACCTCGAAATCAGTCAGATCGATAAGGGAATATCAATTTTGGAGAAAACTGGCTGAACGGTTTAGTCACTAGCGTTGTTCACAGACAGACCGGCAGACGTTTTGCCTTCAATTGGTTTTTCGGTATCAAGGACCCACAAAACAGAGATTTTGGCTGCACCACGTGTTAAGCGATTTATTTCTTTAATTAACAACTGTATTTATCCTCTTTTTCGTTACCATGGCCCTGTAATAAGCGTTTTTCTGCCAAAAATCCGCCGTTTTTTGCGCAGCTTTACATAGCTTTCCCTATACTCCATATATACGTGCGTATACGGGAAAGTAAAAATGACATTGCATTAAAATCCACCCCCTAATAATACCTATTCCCTGGGTCGAGGTGTTGAAATATTTTTAGTAATGAAATATTTCAGAAAACGCGAGTCGTTCGGAGGAAATGTAATATTAGTTTTTAATAACTAGTTTGAATACAGTGTCAAAAACGGGTCCCCTGAATGCTACAAAAAAGTAGTACCCGAGTATGTCTCTGGTAATGGAGAAAACCTTTCAATTCGTACTTTCGCGCTTAAGACTTTGGAATATGAAATGTTATATATTCTAGGTTTTTACCTGACAAGTGGTAATAATTATTAAGTGATTGTATTGCTTCGGTCATTTGTTTCATGTTGACTGCATGTTACAAAAACTACTTATTTTCGATTTTCCGGAGGTCTCGGAGAAAATATACAAGATGGATTCTTAGTTTGAAATGAAGGAAGGTGGAAATTTTTTAATATTATTGCAATACAAATCATTTACTACAAGAAAAAACTCCAAAATTGCATGTGTGGTATGTAAGTTTGTATTACTTTTTGGGATAATGATTTTGAATTCACTTGATTCTAAATATGTTCCAAAAGCAGTTCTAAAAAATCGGGTGCTCAATTAACTAAGAAAATAAAGATGAAATACGCTTTTCAGCAAAGTCATGAATTTCGAAGCCTTGATTTTGAAACTAAAACTGATATTCTAAAGAAATGTATTCCACTTTTGACAGTATTGATCAGTTACGCAGAGGTCTACACTTAAGTGTTTCAAGTGGGAACGGTGATATCTCTTAAAGATAAGTCTTTTTGGTTTTTACTGTGAAAGTAATAAGTGTGATAAGTGAAAGTAACAGCTGTTTAAAATATATTTTTATTTCGCAATAAAAATTGACTAGGAGAATTTAGTCAGTTTGATAATAAATGTTTTAAACAACTAACTCTTTCTCTTGACTATGACCAAGAAAAATCATTTTATTATAAAGGTTAATCATGTAGGCTAAAATTAACATTAATTGGAGGTATCATTAATTGAGGAAAAATATAAACATTTTACGTGAAGTATTTATTTTGGGCAATATTCCTAGTAAATAAAGAACGAGATTCATCAGCCACATGTCATACTGTCATGGATGGAGTCGTTTCAGTATGCCGGGTTCTACTCCCGAAGTTAGCATATCGTATTTATAGGGACATGCATCATTACCATGGAAACGGCAGTATTTCACATTGACCAACTGAATATCTAACTGTTTAGATTAGCATATCGAAATTAACGTTATGTAAATTGACAGTCGACTGGCACATGCTGTACAAAAGTTAGGTCGGATATAGTTATATGGAATGTATGTTGAAACTGAATGATCGTTCCATTCAGTTTAAGTCCACGTACCTAGTACCTCGAGAGGATTTGGTGATTTTTAATTTGTGCTTTGTTATCAGTAATACGTTATCAGTATTATGTTTAGACTGATGAGTAAACGATTACTTAATTTGCGGTAGATAAAGATGATTGAGTGTCAAGCTACTTTCTAGCATACTTACATATATGCAAAGTAATATAGTAGTAGTACAGAGAACAGGATCAGATCGAGCCGACCATTTTGGAGGTGGCCATCATAGATTTTTCTTAAACATATTTGTTAATAAACATATTTGCTGTATTGTATTTTCTTTTTAAAGTGTATATACGATACTATACAATATAATTTTTTAATAATTACATAATTCTAACAAAAATAAATATTTCAAGCGATTTTGCCAAATAAAAATAGGTAACAAATGAAAACTCTAAGCTTTTTGGAGGGAGCATGGCCCACCTGCCCCCCTCCCTGGATCCGCCAATGATAGAGAAACTTATGAAATTCTGCGAAAAATTGATTACGATATTTCAATGGAATTCCAAATTTTCACACTTTTGGGTTCCCCTGATACCGACAAATATTTTTTAAACCCCGCGTGTCAGTCCGTCCGTCCGTCTTTCCTTCTGCAAATAACACTAGGGCCTAAACTATTCGTAGTATTTTTTTCAAATTTTTCTCAAATATGGCTCACTAATTTTAACTTTAAATTTCTTATAAGAAAATAGTGAAACTCAGCTACAAAGATAGCATCAATTGCATTTTCACTGTTAACTTCGAATATTCGAAAATTGACGAAGTACGAGGTTTATGGACCCACTCGTGTAATTACATTAATGAAGAAAAAGCTTTTGTTCTTCAAATAACATTTATTCTGCACAACTAGTACTTTAATTAATATCATGCACATTTAATAGTGTTAAAAATTACTTTAAAAAATGAAACTGATACGATGAATTAAAACATTTTTTTCATTTGTACATGTACGTCGACAAACTTGTTGTTTTACACTTTAATTACGATATTCAAGACTTTTTATCACCGGAGCAACTTTTGCTTGTCTTATTCCGCTACCCCCTTTAAACAGGACAAAGTTACAACTAGACAAAAGTGTACTGTGGACCAAATGACGATTGGACGAAAAAGTAATGGACACAAATGTTGTTAACCGATCACCGGAGTATTTTACTTTCTTCCATTGGTCATTCACACTAAATATTATTTCACTGCATATCTGCGTATAGAATTCCCACTAATCGCAAAAGTGACTAATGCTACAAGTTGGCCTTCTCTGACATTTACTACGATTTTTTGCCACATTCTTCTCAAGGGCTTAGTGTTATTTTATTAGCGCTCTGTTCTCTTTAAGCGTCATCAAATATTTAATCTTCATAAAGTATGTGAATAGTGAACTAATTTCGTGTAAATAACTCACAATTGTGTGATGTTTGTCGAATGCTGATTGCCACGTGAACTCTGTGAAACCATCGGGTTCTGTTCCTTTCATGTGAAGAGCTTGGCGAGTTTTATAATTAGGCGTTTTTTTATTTTAAATCACGGAGGTGCGCAGAATCGCTCGTGTGGAGACCGACTGTTTGCTCAAAGCGTCCGAGAGCGCAGGGGGAAGGGGCGGGTTGCGGTGAGTGCGTGGGCGTCTGGGAATGGGAACGATGAGGAAGGGAAGGGGAAGGAGCGGCGGAGAAGAGAGGCGGAGAAGAGAAGGAGAGGGGTGGAAGAGGAGAGCGGCGGGGAAGGGAAATGGGAGCAGAGAGGTGGGTAACGGAAGATATAGCAGGAAATGGAATGGAATGGGATGAGAGGGGAGGTAAAGGATGGTAAGGAGATGGGGAAGAGGAGGGGATGCAAGGGGCAGGGGATCCGAGGAGCGAGGGAGGGGGAAGAGGAGAGGATGAAAGGGGGAAGACGAGCGGAGGGGAAGGGGAGGAAGAAGAGGAGAGGACGAAAAGGGCAGAGGAGTGGAGACGAAGGGAAAAGCATGGAACGAAAGGGGAAGGAGAGGGGGAAGAGGAGGAGGATATTGGTACAGGGGGGCGTAGGGGAAGGGGAAAGAGGAGGGGACGAAAGGGGCAGAGAAGCAAAGGGGAAGGGGAGGGGAAGA
>JAHLJT010009419.1:177608460-177651960 GCA_031308135.1 Acheta domesticus
TCAATGTTTGACGAGATTATGAACAATGCTGTGTTTACAGACACCACTCTTACGTTGTGATATCTTAGTTCATTCGAACAGATTTTGAACTTCACCTTGAAGCATTGGAAAGTTATTAACATTGGTGATTCAAAATAACTTGGTATTAAATCGTGACAAAATCCCCATTTTGTGTTCACAACTCAAATTTCTGGGATATGAAATCACGAAGAAATGTAATTCAAATGGGATTGGATAGAATTAAAGAAATCGAAGCCATACCCCGACCAAGAATAATAGGCACTAAAGAGAATTTAGGAGTCTGCAATTATTTTTAGCAGGTTTTGCTATAATTATGCTCTAACGATAGCTCCATTATTCGATTATTGCGAAAAGATCAGAAATGGGGAATGGACGGAACTTCAACAGAAGGCGTTCGAACGATCTTAAGCATATGTTTTTTTACAAACATGCACGATTTCACATCCAGATTTCACGCAGCCTATGTATCTACAAACAGATGTAGTGATTTGGGTGTGGGAGCGATGTTGTACCAGTCATTGATGGGGAGACAAAATCATCAATTTGGTCAGCACTGCTTTAAAGGGCGCAGATCCTTTTAAACGACATCGGAGCAAAGAAGCCTATGCCGTGTTGGGCCCTAACTAACTTAAAGAATTACTTAATGGGGAGGAGTTTTGTCATCAAAACCGATCACAAGCCCTCATCTTTTTAAATCGTTGCAATTGGCAAAACGATAGGCTGATGAGGTGGTCCTGTGGCTACAACATTTGACTTTCGAATCGAGTATGTCGAGGGGCAGAAAATGTATTACCTGACTTACTCATTCGTCAGTTCCCAGTCTCCAGAGACGATATCACCCATAAAGGCGTCGAACAAGTCAATGCAATCGATCTAAAAATTCCTCAAAGTTTTTCTATGGGATTGGTCCACATTGGCAGACCTTCAAAATCACGACGACGAAATTAGTAAGTCAAGCGTGTGCTTGAGGGAAGAGGGCAACAGAAGACGAAGAGGTCGTGACGAAATTGCAGAGAGATCCCGAGAGGTGGATATTGACCAATGACATGGTGCTGATTCGATTGGACACCGCTCCAATTACCTACAAAATTTGGATCCCAAGAGCGCACGCGGAGGAACTAATTAACTATGTCCCACGCTCAAGCCGCACATTACGGGTCCACAAAATTAAAAGCATTATAAGCGAACTATGTTATTGGAAAAACATGGATAGGGATGTGAAACGAGTAATCAAGTCGTGCGAGACATGCATGAGGACAAAGTTTCCGAATCGATCGTAGGCGGGTACAGTGACACCGATCATTCCCGAAGGGAAAAATGATATCATTGCAGTCGATTTGTACGGGCCATTACCAAAATCGAGGCGCGGGAATAAGTATTCATGGTCATCATCGACTTGTTTACAAAGTTTACACAAGTGTACCCCATTAATAAGATCACCACTAACCAGTGTTTACGGCAGCTGGAGAAATATTTAGCAATAGCAGGACAGTATCGTAGAGTCTTGAGTGACCATGGAACTCAATTCACTAGCCAACTGTGGAAAACAGCATTACAAGAGAAAAATTTAACTCCAATTTACTCGTCCATTCGCCACCCGCAATCAAATCCAAGCGAACGGGTGATGAAAGAATGTCGAGACTGTTCCGAACTTATTGCAGCCAGAAACATGACGATTGGACCGAGTTAGTGCCCATGTGAATCGATGGTTGAACCACGTGCCGCATAAAGCATCGGGATGAGTCCATACGAGGCCCATTTCGCCCGCAAACCACCACATGTGTTGGGATATCTAGACCGGGAAGATGTGACCGGACCGGAACCCTACCACACGGAACACAAATTCTGGATAGGCTCCGCAAGGCTGCCGAGAACGGAAAAAGAAAGTAAAAAGCCGACCATATGTGGTTTAGGTGAATCAAAAGTCATGCTACGAACTCCAAAAGTATCAGTACCAAGGCTAAAATTATTTGCTAAATTCTTTCACCTGTACGAGGGACCGTACACAGTGACGATTGGTAGCTCCAAATGCAGCCGAATTATAGATGAAGACGGAAGAGTAATAGGAACATATAACTTCTTCAAACTTGAAACCTTACTAAATAACGGGTTTGCTGATTCGAATGATCAGTAACAGAAAGATGAAAAGTCGATGGGAAAAATAAAAATTCTTGAATAGTTCTCGTTGAAGATTCTTCTCCATCATTTTAAATGACCGTCGAAGAATCTTACCGTTATGGGGCAATGAGACGAAAATGGACGAAATCCATTCGTCCCATAATAAATCTACAACCAGCCCGAACACCATAAGCGCAGGCAGCTTTGAAAGCCGCGCGCCGTCGACGTCAGCGGATGACGAAGGCGTCGAATAATTTTCGAAGCCTACAACCGGAACCGATGGTCGCCAATGAGGAGAGGGCCGAAAATCCCACGATAGCCATTGGTCGCGTAGGTCACGCGAGGAGAGTAGGAAAGAGCAGCCTGGTAACCGATGTAGAATTTTGGTCTTCTAGAAAGAGTTTCCGACGAGGCAAGACGGGTCTTCTAGAAAAGTTGTCGACGAGGTGAGACGTGTAGGACGTTTCTTCTAGGAAAAGTTGTCGACGAGGCGAGACGTGTAGAATGTTTCTTCTAGAACAAGTTTTCGACGACGTGAAACGTTGCTTTTAGAAAAAAGTTAACGACGAGATGCAATATCCGCTAGGAGCAGTTTTGTTCTAAAACAGAATTCATGACCAGTATAACGTGAGTCGGTGCGTAATTCACAACTTCCAACGCCACCAGAACTTTCATTCAAAGTGCACGGGAGCAAAGTGAAAACGAGCCCGATGTTCAAATCAAGAATTATTTAATGAACTGTTGTCCGGAATGAGTTTGTGAGGAAGAAAATTAAAGACGTCTGAACTTTCTGAACTGACGTGTAATTCGCATTGAAGGAAAACGAAGAAAGAGAAGGGAGAATATAGAAGAAGAAGGTACAGCCGAGAAGTTGGTACGTGACGTGGAATACAGCGAGTACGAGAGGCGCGCCGCGGTGCAATTCACCGTTGCATCCCGAGGTCGCCATCGGGCCCGCCGCTACTCCACAAGGCTCGCCGAGGCTTCCATTTGTTCGAGCGGCCGTGAAGACAGCGAGGTCATCGCTACGCCCTTCCCGGCTGCTAGTGGGCGAACGGGAGGTCTCCGGAACGCGCGCGAGAGGGGGAGGTGTAACGGTATTTCACCGCCATGCAGCAAACGGAGAGTGAGTACCTGTAAACTTTGACACAGTGCTTGTAAAAATACAAGGTATTAGCAGAAATAGGAGAGGCTAATGAGGACAATTCTAGATTTGGATTTGGTCTTTCTTTCAATGTTCAAAGGGTCGTTCTAAACAGAATTTAAAATAGAATACGATGCTTACATGCATCTAAACCAGAACAATAAGTAACTTTGTTTAAAATCAGTCTTTTTCTTTATTCGAAAGAGTCAGTGTACATGTGCTTTTATGTGAAAGGCAATAAGTAATGCCACACTAATTTAAGTAGTAATGAAAATCTTAAGAGAATGTTTAGGTAAATCCAGCTGGAAATAGGATTATCGAAATCTCTCTTAGGTGTAATGTGTACAGGGCAGTTGTAGGGCAAAGCAGTGGTTTGCCCGCTGCATGTTGTAATGTTATGTAATCAATTTTTGGTTAATGAATGAGATATAAAGCATTTGTGGATTGTGATTTTCCCTGGTCACTAAACCATGTAGGATTTCCTAGGGAGGGAGCATCCTATAAAAGAAAATATTTTGATAAACAACCGGCAGGGCCTGGCGACGAGGCGGTGACTGGAGCGCCGTGACGTCCTGGTGACACCCACGCCAGAAGCATTTGATTCTCGTGGGGTATATCCGCCCTAGCCCATCAAAGGTTGGTTAGTGCCGGCATGTCGAGAGATGGCATGTTCCGTTGCAATATAATTGTTATATGCATTGTTTACAAAACTACTTCCTGTAGATCCAAAAATCTCTTACAATGTGCTATCGTCCTCGCTCATACATTTCTCTCTCCACAATTCTCTACCTTTTAAACTTTCGTAGTCATAAACTGTGAAATGTCTTTCAACCACGAATGTTTGGGGAATTATCCAGTCTTCTTACCTATAGGAAACCATTCTAAAATATTTTTGGGTATTCTTTCTTCCCTCGTTCTTTTCACATAACTACAGTAAACCATTTTAGCTGCTCATATTGAAATTAATCCAAAATCCGTTCTTACCTTTTCATTGACGAATTGTATTACGATTTTTTTCTAATTCTTGATTATCTACTTGCTCTACATTAAATATTTATTTCTGTAACCAAAAGCTGTAATTTTAAATTTCTAAATTATTTCCATCAACCACAATAAATTTTACTAGTGATGTATGTATGTATGTATATATATCACTAGTATAGTGCACATCAAATGCATTATAACACCCTGTATATATGTATCAAGTTATAATGCATTTGTTACTGTATGAGCATTCTTTTTAAATCTAGGGATATTTTAACAAGTAGATTTCAAGAAAGGCCAGCTCTTCTCTGATAAATATTACCAAGTAGTAACTTTTAAAATTCAAACATTGTAGAACAGTACGAATTATATTTATTCGCAGCTCCTATTCAGAAACGCCAACATATAATCGCTACGTACATACAAAAGACCCATGAGTAATTTCTTGATAAATAGTATCCAATTTTATCTATGAACATATCGCATATTGATAGAAATACGGATCGCGTATCATAATATGTTGAAAACATATTATGGATTTGTTGGTTAGTACTTTCAATTTTTCTTTCTCACCCACTATGAATTTACGTAGTAAAAAGAAATTACTCTAATTCTGCAGCCGAGAGAGGGATTTTTCGTCAGAAAAAGTCATATTGTGAGATCCTGGTATAAAAAAAGTGAATGAATTTTAATTTTCTCTAATTTGTTCTTTATCACTACCGGTTGAATTACGAATAACTCAATAGTCACTAGGATTTTTTTAAACGTGGAATTTATCGAATAGAATATCTTGACGAGCTTTTTTCTCTTTCAGCAGTTTTCAAAAAGTTATTCATTTGTGTCATTAAAAGTGCACGAATGAAGCTGCGTGTCGGATCTTGTAATATGCGAATTTTATAAATACAAAAAAATGGTGCTTCATTTACCGAGAAATTTTAATGCACGTACGTCACTTGCCGATTATTTAAAAAAATATTCATGAGTCCGAACGAAAAAAAAATCATAACATTAAATAAATCTAAGTTGAAAGGATTTAATTTAGTATCTATAATTGCTTTTCAAAACAAAATCACGAAATACATCGCTTGTTATTTTGTTTCCCCCTAAATGTTGTCAATACCTCGTAAAATTTATAGAGGGAAGAAATAAAAAGGCTTCTGAAGTTTGAAGAATGTGACATTTAAGAAAAACTTTACAAAATTCATATTAATTAATGCGTCATCAACTCACCATTACGTCTAACAATGTTTATAGTGTGTTTAAAATACAGCAATAAATTAAAAAATCGAATTGAAGATAAGTACGTTTTTTGTTTTTATATATTATTTGGATTTTTATCCGAAAGCACTGACGATGTCTCGAAATTAGAAGACGAAGGGTTCGGTTGTGACTTTTTAATATCAACTATGAATTTAACCGTATCTGTTATTTTGCGTAAAAAATGCGGGCCTTCTAAAGAAAGTAAGTAGTTATTAACGTTATTAGACCTATTTAGAGCAAATGCAGTCGAGATTGAAATTTTTAAACCGAGACAATAGCGCACTTCAATAAGCACCTGAGTTTGTTATTTGCGTTATCGGTCGAGTTTCTTTCAATACTTTTCGTAAGATCATAGTCTTGTATTATTTCAGTAGTATACCTTCCCTTTGCTCTCATATGCACACAATATTTTAAATGAGGTCTCTAAAGAAAAATAATTTCACGGGGACGTGAGGAATTGCACTTTAACTTCAAAAAATGAAGAATTTGTTGAAAAAACGCATCTAAATATTCATGCAAAATGCAACGCACGTCAGTATTTTTGAATCTATATCGTTAAATAACTCCTAAACGAAGCGTTCTAGGGCGTTAAAAACTAAAAATTTCAGGCCAAAGGCCTTAAAGAATCGTTCCTCACACAGTAATCTACAAGATGGGATCTTCTTAGTGATGATCAAAGTGTTCATAATTTAACATATTTATGAGGCAAAACCATTTTTGGAAGAGCACTAATGGTCCATAATCCTACGTGTTTGCTAAGTTACAGTTGAAATGAATCTTAAACTGGATTTTACACCGATATTTGAGATCGCATTGTTGCTGTGATTCCAATTCTTTTCATCCCTATACTATAGTATAAGGAAGGAAAGTAAAAAGTTATATAAACATGAAATACCGTTTCGTGGAGTAAGTGAAGTCACACGCCATCTCTAGCTTCATTTGTTTTCATTGCTCCTATCAAACGGCGGTCATTAAAATTCAGGTAATTGAAGGGACTACAGGCCGTTAAGAGCAACTTTTCATTCCTCCTTTTGGTTGCGTTAAGTAGATATTATCGCAATGTAGTGTTACTAAATAGATATTTACGGTACGAGCGGTAAAAATATCATTTTATTTTGCGTGTAGAAAAGAACAATACAATATCATTTTTACCACGTGTGACATACACTATTTTTTGACACCTTTACTGACTTTCATTTCATTTTAATTCAAGGATTCAAATGAGTTAATGATACATTATGGTCAGGAGTAGCTGATATAGTCAGTCGAAAATATTTTGTTATCTTTGTTCCATTCACAGTTTTATCTCAGCACTTGAGTATGGTTTCACTTTTTAGTGCTAGCAGTAAAAATTGAACTTTTGAAAAAGATTGCACTTTTAGAATGCTGTGCATGTCCTAAAAGTAGCCCGTATGTCCTATAAGTTGACTGGTTGCTGTCTTAAAACTGGTGGTGCTAAAACAACACTTGCATTCTCGCCCGTACTTTCACGCCAAATTATACGAAAAACACTCAAATTTTTGAAAAATTGTGCATCACCTTATTTCAAAATCTATCTTTAAGGAACAGATTTCATTAAGGAAAAATTTCGATCTTCATAATTATAGTTGTAGAAAGACGCCGAAAATTGTTTGAATTTTAGCAATTTTTTGGAAAATCTGAGTTTTGAACCAATCATGAGACCTGCACCATTGTCTTAAACGTCCTTCGAACTATCCAACAACAAAATTTAATCAATAACTATGGAGTCATTTTTCTGAGAAATGTTGAAGACATCCCAAGGGATTCATGTAAAGTACTCCCATAGATTGAAATATTGGTTTCAAATTCAAGGGGCCGCGACATCAGCCAGATCGATTGGAAAGTATCAATTTTGGAGAAAATCGGCTGAACGGTTTAGTCGCCAGCATTGTTCGCAGACGATCGATCGGACGGATGGACGGATAGACAGAGAGACGTTTTGCCGTCAACGATGTTTCGACATCAAGGACCCAGAAAACATGGATTTGGGCTACTCCACGTGTTAAGAGGATTTTATTTTTCTAAATTATGCGACTGGACCTATCCACTTCTTCGTTACAAGGGCCCAATAATAAGTGTTTTTCCTCCGAAAATACGCCGGTTTTTTCGCGCAGCATTACATAACTTTCTCCCTATTGCGTAAGCGGTAACGAGAAAGAAAGCAAGAAAGAAAAGAGAAAGAAAGAAGAAAAGAGAAAGAAAGAAAGAAAAGAGAAAGAAAGAAAGAAAAGAGAAAGAAAGAAAGAAAAGAGAAAGAAAGAAAGAGAAAGAAAGAAAGAGAAAGAAAGGAATAACGAAAAAGAAAGAAAGGGAGAACGAAAAAAGAAAGAAAGAACGAAAAAAAGAAAGAAAGGGAGAACGAAAGAAAGAAAGAAAGAAAGACCGAAAAAAAGAGAAAGAAAGGGAGAACGAAAAAAAAGAAAGAAAGAACGAAAAAAAGAAAGAAAGAAAGAAAGTGGACGCACCGTGTATTCGTCCTCGGTGATGCCCCTGTCCTGATAGAGGCGTCGCTTGTCGGCGGCGTAGCGGCGCAGCTGGGCGGGCGAGCGCGCGACGGCGATGGCGCGCGAGTAGGCGAGCAGCAGATTGGCGGCGAGCGGCGCCAGCGCCTCGCGCACCCGCGCGGCCGGCAGCCCCGCGCCCCGTGCCAGGTGCCCCAGCACCTGCGCCGCGCCCGGGTGCGCCTGGATGCAGCTGCGCAACCGAACAAGAGAACGATGCTGCTCAGCCACCAAACGGATGGTGCTGCTCAGCAACTGAGCGAATGGTGTTGCCTCAGCCACCAAGAGAATGGTGTTGCCCAGTCACCAAGAAAATGGTGTTGCTCAGCAACCCAGTGAATGGTGCTGCTCAGGAATCAGTCAATGTTGCTCAGCAATTAAGCCAATGGTGTTGCTTAGCAACCCAGTGAATGGTGCTGCTCAGGAATCAGTCAATGTTGCTCAGCAATTAAGCCAATGGTGTTGCTCAGCAACTAAGCCAATGGTGTTGCTCAGCAACCAAGCGAATGGTGTTACTTTCTATTTGGCAGCCTGGGAGACGCAGCGTCTTAAGTGCAAATGCCGTTTTGGTCGTCACGCTGCGACCTTTCTCAGGGTGAAAAGCATTTTTTGTGGCATTTCGCCCTGAAGGCGTCTCCCTGACAGACAAATAGAATCTGATTGAAACGTACTGGCACTTTAAGGCCACGACAGAGGGGGGCATTGTCATCTAATCGAAAGCTCCAGTACGAAAAATTAGTCATAACGAAGCTCTCCTGATTGAACCCTTTGCGGTCCTTTCACTTTTCCGTTTTCTTCGTCTGGCGGTCCGATGTCCCGCGTCACGGGACTTTCCTTTTTCCTGATTCTGGTCCTTTGTCCCGTGGGGCGGGACCTATATTTAACTCTGTATTATTTCACTCAGGTAAATGGCACCGGTTTCCGGTACAACTAATTCTCTTCAGAAGACATTAGGCAGTATTTTCCTTCATTGTAAACAGACTTTGCCCTTTTATGTTGTTTAAAATCAGTTTGCTTACGAGGCTGCAGTTGAACTTATGGTGACATCGAGAAGTAAGTGTTCGAGATTGTCGAAGCTTGAATTGTGTGAATCGGTAAACAATTCTGAGAGTTAACAATTCAGGAAAGTAAGAATTTGGAAACATTTTCTCGAGATATTCGAGGAGTGTGAAGAAAATGACAGTAATGATAACTCGGACTTCGTTCATACAATGCAATATACAGGCGTTATTGGTAATGAGGTGAAGCTCTCCGCACCAAACATTAAATTACAAAATTATGTATTATGAATTAGGCAAATAAATTAAAATGTTTTGTTTGTAATAATTCGAAAAATAATTTGAAACCCGAGTACAGTTTCTTACGCCGCGGCACGCCGGACCGGTGCAATCAGCTACCTGGGGATTTAAAGGGTCTGCAACGAGGAAAACGCTGTGTCCCGCCACACGGGACAAAGGACCGCAAAGGGTGAATGACAGTTTCACCTCCTTCCAGCTAGTGACCTTGAAGTGTCACTACATTCAGAGTATAGGTATTGGCCTCCGGCCCCGGAAGCTTAACTTCCTGTGTTCAATCGTAAACCTGGTTTGAGTTCCGACACCGGGATATTTTTGATTTTGGTTAGATAGCTGGGTCGAATTCGACCACAATCTAAAGGAGAATTCTAGCTGCCGAATGCTGTGATCAGCTCCTGAAATGTATGCAAATTTCCGTTCACTGCGCCCTCCCCAGCACAGCACACTTTTCTGCGCTCGTGTGTTGTACTAATGTGTCGGTTTCAATAATGTGAACATTTCTGGCTTTGAAATTGTTTCCTATAACCCATCTATCCACAATCCGCAGTAACCCATCAATCCACAATTTTAAGTGTTAATAACATCTCACGGTAAGATAATTTTCACATATTGTATATAATTATATACAGTAAGACCGAAGTTTGTTTCGTGTTAGGGCGAAATTCGTGTCACGCTAGTTCAGGCCAACGAGGGTTTACTGTATTTAAAATCTATATTATTCGTACGATATTCTAATGCACACAGAAACAGAAAGAAAACTATGCAGCTTGCGGACATGTGAAAGGGTCGTTACACACACTGGAACTCGTAAAAATCCAAAAATAATGAAACAGTTTTGATTTTTTCTGGGAAATACAAATATTTCATTGTGTTATTCCATTACTCTCAAACTCTGTGTACCGATTAAATTCTCATACTCGGTGCGTCACAACACAGCTGATGTAATGTGACAGCAAGACTCCAAGGATGAGTCTGCTCGCCGTTAAATGATTGCTATTTACTTATTGGGTTTTGAATGAGCAAATTTTTTATATTCATCATGTATAGAACTAGGCTACACTCTACGTATATATTACTACACTATACTATTACAGTATTCATGGAAAAGAAAAATTAAAATTTAATCTGTTTGAGTGCTATACGAGAGTATTTTGTTTGTTTTTCTTTAGCAATGTGCGTGATACTTTTTGGAAAAGCATTTTGTGTGATTTCGTTCCACAGTATTGTAGCTTCTCCGAGCTACAATAGTAGTTAAATGTACTAGTTAATTGTTACTAATTAAACGTATATCTGCGGTTTGATGATATTCCATGTTCTATTTTTTGACTGTAGGAAATATTAATGTCAGGATTGATGCCATTCCATGTTTATAAAAGTCATGAACAGTACGATCACAAAGAGGTAATGAAATGTTGAATTTTGTGGATTTACGTAATAGATTAATGCTGTACGCATAGGCTATTATATGTATTAAATATATGAATAAATTAGTACCAGTCACCTTCTAAAATTCCAGGGGTTTATTTTACTTCTTTTTATCTTCGAATGCTATTGCAACATTTGTATTTTTTATTTTTCAGGTACGTGAAGCTAATTACAAATTCTGAAGCTGCTTTAAGAGCGAGTAATTGCCACGCGTTGGGGAATGAAGGTAAGGCAATTGAAGTAAATACATACGAAAAATAACTCTTAACTGAGAGTATAATTTGCTAATAAATTAGTTTTTTAATTGAGAAGAAAATGTAGAATCTTGAAATTCACGATGAAAGCTTTTTAACTGACTGCGACTGAACTTTTTGAAACAAACTTATACATTCCCTTCTAGCTTCTGTCACAAAAGTGTATCTTCTATTGTCGACAAATAACGATATTCTAAATAAATACATTTATAGCGCCTATATTTTTGCGCCATTAATATCAATATGAATTTTAATGTACAAACACTGCTAACGCCTAAAAATATATAGCTTAGCTGTTTAAATTTTAAAATAATCAGAAAGAAATGCTTATGAATTTTTGTCTTTATACTTTATTTATGCATCAGTAAACAGCTTTAGGAACTACTTTCTCTATTACTACTTTCAAGTTCTGGGGTGCCTTGCAGTAAAATTATGTAAAATTGTCTGCGAAAGAAACTTGGCTACCCCTGCAGAAGAAACGAAATTTATTTATTGAAATATGGCGGCGCAGGCATCCTTATCCCCTCGTAAAGAGGGATGAAACCGAGGCGTTTCGATTTCCGTGTGGGCTGGTCCAACTCCCCTCCCACCCCTCCTCCCCGTCAAGACCTCCATCCCTCGTTGGCAGCGCTGGCGCCGCCGTCGTTTCAGCTTCCGACTCCGACACTCCTTCCCGTCCCATCGCTCGGCCGGACACCCTCCTGCAACCCCTTCTTGGGCCTCTCTCCAGCTCCGCCCGCCCCGCCACACCCGTCCCGCCCCGCCACACCCCGCCACGGCCCGCCACACCCCGCCACGGCCCGCAAAGGCCCGCCAAGCCTCGCCACGCCTCGCCCCGCCCCGCCAAGGCCCGCTATGCCCCGCCACGTCCCAACCAAGGCCCGCTTCGCCACGCCCTGCCAAGGCCCACCATACCTTGTCATGCCCCGCCACTCCCTCCCCACCCTGCCCCGCCACAACCGGCCCCGCCACGCCCCGCCTCACCCTGCCTCGCTCCGCCCAGCCTCGCCTCGCCCCGCCCCCGCCTCGCCCCGCCTCGCCCCGCCTCGCCCCGCCTCGCCCCGCCTCTCCCTGCCATGCACCGTCACGCCACGCCACGCCACGCCACGCCACGCCCCGTCACGCCACGCTACGCCACGTCACTCTTCCTTCGGCTCACGTCCTCATTGCTGCTCGTCCCAACCATCCTCGATCCTTCTACGCTCCGCCCCTTCTTTGCTTATCTCCGCGTTCCACTCGTCTTCGATCTCTCTCTTCGCCGCCATTCCGCCGCTTTCTTCCCCAATCTCGCTCGCATTCGGAGCCTCTTCTTCCCGCCGCTTCCTCGCTTTCTTCCCTCCATTCCCGCTCGTCTTCGATCCCTCTCCTTATCCACCCTATTCAATCCATCCCTCGCCCAGGTTGACGTCGGGCCTTCCTCCCCCTTGCTCCCCTGTCCCCTTTTTCCCATTCGTCCTGGACCCTACGACCCCTCCCCCCTCGCCGACCCCGCCCCTTCCGGCCCGGCGTCCTCGCTTCCGCCGCTCCGTCGTGCGCCGCGAACTTCACGCGATGATACTTCAAAATACTTCTCGAGCGGGGCCAAGTTGTCCGAAGCAGGACGTGCGGTCCCGTAACTCTCCCCGACGGATTTGAGCTTCTTCGCGTCGCCTTAAGGGTGTCGGACTTTGTCTTACGTTCGCTCTTATAAATAAAAAAGGTACGGGTGACAATTATGGTGGGTTTGAAATAGCGAAATCCCGTTCATGAATGTTCTAGGACAGGTTCTGGAACTTTCTGGGACAAGTAACTCTTGGAAAGATCTTATTGTCGGCAGAACTTGAACGGGCTATTCCTGATTTTTATTATTAGCTGTGAGAAACGACCTCTTTCATTTCCCCGCTCCTGCGAGAGAGCCAAGTGAAAGGTGACCTTTGGAATGTGTTATTATACCTAGTTTGAAATTTTTTTTTCTCGGAATAGCTGAAGAGTGGAATTTTTGCATTTAGAGAAAATCTGATAGAAAATCGCTGCTGTAGACATTTGTCATTTGCTCCATGTTATTATTACAGTGAGTTTCCTGAGAGATGTTTTTCAAACATTTAGGAATAATAAAAAATATTCTTTTTGGATGTTTGATTGGTCCCAATATTTGTATTTGTTTCAATATTTTCAATTTTTTTATCTGTATTTTTATCTTTATGTCTATATTTTACACTAAATCAAAGGTGAATTTCTCTTGTGTTATATTAAATGATTTGGGTATTGCTGTGGAAATTCAAGAAACATAGGTATGGATATCTTACAAGTATTTTTAGATATAAAGAGAATCGTGCAACGTAGAATTGAAAATATGGATTTGATGAATTTTTAAAAGCAAAATTTTAAGTTGAAATAATGAAAATTTTTAAGTATAGTTGCAACTTAATCAAGCGATAAATACCATGCTGGGTGTCACAGACTTGGGAATAAAGCTGTTATCGATTTTACAGCGATATTGAGCAGTATTCTCCGTGGCAGCTTGCAAGTTTCAATTGCAGCCGTAAATACAGATTATTCTAGTGGTATGGTATATTTAAGATCACCAGTGCCGCACGTCGACCATTGATCAATATATACACGGACTGAGAAGTGCTGTTTAAAAGTTAGTTCTGCACTGCTTATAAGTAGAGCTCTGTAAAATCATGTAATAACGGCCGCATGCCGCCTAATGCGTCCACCTATAGAAGCTACAAGGTCACCTTTAAGAGTCATTTCATGTTTTAGCATATTCCCCACTAAAACAACATCGTGAGCTCGAATTATCTGCGTAAGTCTAGTAATGGTGTGTAATCTTCTCTCTGGGCTGTGTGTACACTATTGATTACGGTATTTCAGTACCAAAAGCCAAGTTCCCTCTGTAGGATTCTCCGAACCAGGTGCAACAAGCTCCATTAATTGAATATAGCGCAGGTTCATTTCGCTCTTTCGTCATTATTCGCGCCCGTTCGCGCAGCGAAGCGAGTTGGTAGACTTTGAGGGAAGAAAGTCGACTCGGCGCGCGCCTCGTTCACTTTACGAGCGGGCGCGCGAGTCGACACGTGCGCGGTATTGTGCGCCGAAGTCTCGCACGGCGGCAGGCGCTGCCTGGCGGCCGTCGAAATGTTCTGGAGCACTCCTCCTCTTCGTCTTCCTCCTCCCCGTGCCCTTCCTCTCCTTCCACCCTCCGCCCCTTTCTTACTGGCTCCTTTTCCTCTCCCCTCCTCTGCTTCTGGTCCCCTTCTCACCACGTCCTACATCCTCCGCATTTTCCTCTTTCCCGTCTCCTTCTTCCTATTCTCTCCCACTTCCTTTTTCTTCTGCCTCCTTCTCCACGCGCCCTCCATTCTCTTCTTCACCCTCCACCCCTTTTCTTATTTCTCCTCTCCCTTCCCTTCTCACCTTCCGTCTCCTCACCACTTTTTCCATCCTTGCATTATCCTCCTTCCCTTCTTCTACTCCTTCTCTCCCACTTCCTTTTGCATCCCCCTCTTTCTCCACGCGCATTCGCCGCCGCCAGATTTCGAGGAAGAGCGCATGGCGGGGAAAGGCGGGGCGGTAAGTCGAAGGGAACAGGGTGGAAGGGAGGAACAGGGCGGAGTGGAGTGGGATGGAGTGGAGTGGGGTGGGGCGAGGCGCGGCGCCCGGCCTCTCGCTAAATTTATGTTCCCTAATGGAGGCAGAGTTCGGCGGAGGAGAAACGTTACGTATTTATGCCGTAGGAGTTAGGCGATACCCAAGTTGAAAGCGAATATCCGACATTCTAACGCAGCTTGTATTTTATCGTCACTTAAAAACAGAAGGAAACGAACCCAGCGCGACAGGACGCAGTCAGGCGGGGAGGCACCGCGTGCTTAGCGCTGTGCCGGGCCCCTCCCCCTCCCCCCCCCCCACAGCACTGGCTTTCTTCAACTCCTCCTCGGCCACCCCTCTCCCGCCTAGACTTTTCTCCTTCTCAACTTTCTCTCGTGTAACATTCATTTCTCGCATAGTCCTTTCTGTTTCGTTGTCTCGGTTAAAACCGCTCTTGGAGTTTCTTACTTGGCGTCGTTGCTTGCCTTTTATTCATTCGTATGCATCTTTTTTATAATATTTATCGCTTTGTGATTGCACAGCTGCTTCCTTCTTCACAGAGTATTTTTAAGATGTTTTATGATTGTTTTGATTACTTCATGCCTTTTATCACTAACTTAGAACCATTTTAGAACCCCATTTCTTCCTTTCCTTATTTATATTTTTCTCTTTTCTTTCTTTCTCGATATCTTTTTCAGCTCTCTGGTGGATTGTATCTCGTTTTCTCTTCTCCTGTTTCCAACTCTTCAACTTGTTTCATGTTTTCTTAAATGATTCTTATCCCTTTGGTTCTTTCTCCAGTCTGCCATGTATCATTTCTCGCCCCCACCCATCCGTCGTCATATTTGCACTTTCCTCACCATTTCTCGCCGCCTTCCAGCTCGAGCGTTTCCGCCCCTCCCCGCCTCCGCCCCTCCGCGCCCCCGCCCCACCTCAGTCCCCTCCCGCCCCCGCCACCGCCCTTACCGCCCCCGCCCCCGCCCCTGTCACGTCCCACCTCCGGGCCTCCCCCTCCCGCCTCCGCCCCTCCCCGCCTTCTCCCCTCCCCGCCTTCTCCCCGACCTCTCCCCGCCTGTGTCGCGCATGCGCCTCGCTTCCGGCTTTCGCAGCTCTGCTTAGCATTCGGCAACTTTTCGTGAGTTTGTCTTCTCGCAGTCTTTCGGGCGAGCATCAGTCAACGGCGATTTTATAATTTCGCCGTCCCCCGCCCCGCCCCGCCCCGCCCCGCCCCGCCCCGCCCCGCCCCGCCCCGCCCCGCCCCGCTGGCCACCCTCTCGGCCGTCGCCGCCTGCGCCGCCCGGCGTCGCAGCTTGTTTGCGCCGATGCGAGCCACTTAAAATAGTTAAGCAGAGTTGTGGCAATGAGCCCCGGGCGCCGGTCGAAATACGGCCCCCGCCTGCGCCTGGCGCCTGCCGGCCCCTCCGCGCCCCTCACCTCCCGCCCCTCCCCTCCCCGCCCCGCCCCGCCCCCACCCCGCCTCGCCCCTTCTTCCCCGCCCCTTCCCAGCCTCACCCCGCCCTTCCCTTCTCTTCCATCGTTCCTGTGCCTGGCGCCTGCCGGCCCCTTCCGCGCCCCTCACCTCCCGCCCCTCCCCTCCCTCCCCGCCCCCGCCCCACCCCGCCCCGCCATGCCCCTCCCCGTCTCGCCACGCCGCGCCACGTGTAGTCGAACCGTGCACTGCCCTTCGCCACTACTTCCTCTCACAATTCGCCCTCCCCCTCACCTCTCCTTTCTCCGCCTCGCTTCCTCATCGCTCATTTTGCTTCTTCCACATCACCCTTCCCCACTCCACCCCACCCAATCTTCCCTCTCTTCTCCTTTTTTCGCTACTCCTCGCCTCGTCCCTCCCCGCCTTGGTCTCCCACGCCTCGCTCTTACCCGTTTCATCCTCGCTCGTTCTCGTACCGTCCAGTTCATTACCGCGTCCGTCTTTACATCGCCCGCCCACACGTCGTCCCTTTCTATTTTCTTTGTCCGTTCACACTTCTGTCTTTCCATTTCCAATTCTTGCCTCCTTTTACGTGCATCGCCGTATGCCATGCCATGCCATGCCAACGCCGTATGCCATGCCTCCCCACTCCCATAGGACTCTCGCCCCGCTTCATCTCCACGCATCATGTGCTCGGCTTCGCCATCAACCCTACCCATTTCCTTCTCCGTCACCCCTGCCGCAGGCTATCACACCCTGCTCCAACCCATCCTTCCAGCCCCGCCCCGCCCCGCCCCGCCCCGCCCGCCACGCCCCGCCCCACCTCGCCTCCCTATACCCCGCCCCATCTCACGTCAACTCGCTCCGCCCCGTTCCCACCAACTCCTCCCCGCCTCACCTCATCTCACCCTACATCACCTTCTCACCTCACTCCGTTTTCCTCGCCCGTTCCGCTCGGAGCCTGCCCCACTCCACGGGCGCCAATTCCGCCCTGCCTCTAACCTCTTGTCCCTTCCCTTCCCGCCCCCGCGCTCTGCCGCCCCTCCGCTGCCGCCCGGGGGAGGCGGTGATGACCGAAATCAAGACGAAGGGCTGTTCCGAGGGAGCGCGATGATGAAGGGACCCCGTCGAGGGCGCCCTTGTTTCAAGGAGGGGTCGCTCAAGGGGCGAGGGCTGGGCCGGGCCGAGCCGTGCCGGGGCCGGGCGGGCGCAAGACACGGAGGATCATGCGGCTGTTTGTTCATTTAGCCAAATATTTGGAAGACACTGAGACAAATATCCTCGTAGGTCGCAAGATTGTAGCGGCAACTTTCCGGAACAATTTCACAGGGCAATGAAATTGAAATTTATGCATATCAATGAGCGTACTTTAGAGCAACTGGAGCAATTAAACGGGAAGGATATTTACGGAATGGAAATCATGTTTAAGGAACGTTTTATATAACTTTACGTGAACAGGGCAACAAGAAATACTACCTTTATTACGTGTTCTACCTCGAATCCATTAGGGAATGCTGACATTTATAGCATGGTGCGTTTATAATTTTCTTGAAAGTTTTGAATCAAGCTTTTGGACTGTTTATATTTAGGAGAAACTTTCGTTGTCCTGTTTAATCAGAATGCTTACAAAAATATGAGACGTTATGTTCACAACATGGACAAAATATTATTAATGGCACGTATTATAATTGCAGGTTGAAAAGAAAAACCCCAACTTCAAGACAAGAGAAATATCACGGTAAGATTTGATAGGAATGAAGGGATCAGTACGCGTGGTGTTTTGGAGAATTCGACCCAAAAAGAGAAGATAAAGAGAAACATTTTTATCTTAATTTTACTATGAAGAAGTTAATCTTTATTAAATTCTACCCTTTTTAAAGGTTCAATTTTACAATATTTGGAGTTAACATAATCAACTTAGGTTTATTTGTGAATTAATACATCATTAGATGTTTTGATTTATATTAGAATGATAATTTATATATCATCTGAATCTAATAAAAAGTGGGAATTATCTAAATTCCGAGATGATAATCAGGTATGGGAATTCTCTCTTACGAAAGCTGGTGGAAGGTTGCTCCGAGGTGAATTTTCTTGTGTGCGTTCGACATTTTTGTGGTTTGGAATCAAGAACCTACTGAAATTCTAATCACAAAAGAAACATTTAAGCACCCACGAAGCGAAATCAGTATTTAGGAATGCATGAACACGTCTGATAGTTTCAATGCAGCTAGCCAAGAAAAAAGTTTAATGAACGGAAAGTACGTAAAACGAATCTCCCGATCTCACCTCCCAATCTCCTTCCGACATACGAGGTAGAGGGAGATAGGCGTCCCACGGGAACGTATTGATCCCCTTAGGCCCCATTGTGTTTCCGGGACTTAGTTTTCTTTATCAGGAAGGATCCCTTCCCCACCAGCCCGAAAACAATTTTTAGTTGAGTTTGTTTTTCACTTTCCTTCCTTGTTGCTCGCACCTGCCCTTGTCTGCAGATCCCGGGCTGATGAGGTTTACGCGGAGGCTGACGCTAGAGCGCCTTCGGTTTGGCGCCGCCGATATCTTATGCGAAGTTAATGATCCAGATAGGCATCGGAGAGGGGGAGGGAATCATTTGGAAGTTGCGCGGCGCGGCTAAGGGCTAACGACGTTCTTTCGCAGGGGCTGCTTTGTGCGTTTATCAGACCGCCCGCGCCGCACGGCGCCGCCACGCGCCTTCCTCTCCCGCACTTTACTCACTCCTTCCACAAATTATTTTTCCGCTCCTCACCCAACCCCGAAGACTTTTACGTACTGCAACATTACTAGACCTCGAAATTGTAGGCACCTAAAATAGGTAACACATTTATGAAATTAGGCACTGTTAAGCATGAAAATGATATTTTACGCAATTAAACTACATTGCAAAATGGTTAAATGGGGCTTTTTAAATCATTAGACACGAAAAGTTTTGTTTCTGGCATCTAAAAGTGATCGCAAAACCATTAATTTAGGCATTTTTATTATTCAAGAAAGTCAAGTATTTTTGCATTTATGCGAGTAACTAAAAGCATATAATTTTACTCACCTAATTAATATAGCACAGTGTGTAATCAAGATTCGATTCGACCTCCCACACACAAGAAAACTCGAAAGTGTGGGGGGTCGAACTCTCTTACTCTCTTAGTGTTTAAGACTTGGGTTTATTTTGTAAGATTCGCTTTTCCGACAGTAGACTTTTGCCTGACCTAAGTATTTTATCGCCTGGATTGCATAGGCGCCGCGCCGCGGCGGTAATGTCTCAACCTGTCAACTGCGCAGCTGCACAGGGAATTGGTGGAATTGCCTTAGAGGTGCGTGCTGATCGGAAAGGAGCGTGAAACATCCTCTTTGTATTGACTTGCAGTCCTCTGGCTTGAATTTCTTGGATTGGCTTGTACTCTTTATGTTCGGTGTGTTGGGTGAGAGATTTCGGTGCGTACTAGATTGCGTATTCGTCGAGCAGGAAATATTCGCGTTTCGGGGAATTCGGGAAAGTATTTGCGTTTTAGTGTAACAAATTAAAAAATTCGCCGTTCTCCTGCGCACAAATACATAACTTCTCTTCTTACGAAGTTCCTTCGTAAGGTGCAAAAGGCAAAAATTAGTAATGAAAATATGACAATTCCTTCCAAATTACTAGTTTTAGGCAATAAAATATCAAAATAGGCATCAACCGCCCTTTTAAAGACATTTGAGGCCCATCTCTCTCTAAAGACTTTTACGTACTACCCACGTTTTTTTTCAAGGTATAAGATTTGTTTACGTTCAGTGTTTTACTTTTCATTATCTCCCTTCTTCGTACGAATCCCTACAAAACCTATTTTATAAGGTATAAATTCATTCTCGACACCTCTATTTTTCCTTTTCACTTCTCACTGATCGCCCAACCCCCAACTTCCTTTGGTTTTGGTTTTCCATTCAATAACATTCGCATTGTATCAGTCACTTCGTTTTTGATTTCATCTTTTTACATTCTACCTTTTTCATTCATCCGTTCATAAGAAGGAGTAATATGACAATCCTTACTCTCTCCGTAACATCTTTCCATTTCCCACGTAACTTCTCCAGCTCATTTGCATAGTCCGTTTCCTACTTTATAATAATCTCAAAACAATCTACGAATTTACTTTTTATTAAGTTCACAGCAACTAAGCACTTCCTCTATTTGATAAGAGCTTACGTTTCCTTTCCAAAATTGTCTACACGTCCCTCTCTCCTTCCTCGCCATTTTACGTACACTGCATCCCATTCCATAACTTACACCCCTTAACTTTTCATGTTTTTCCAGTTATTTTATTTACGCACCAGTGCATAGTCGTTTTTACTTGCTCAACTTCACTTCTACTAATTTTTCAACGTTCATTCCGTACCTATCTTTTAAATTCTGTGCATTTTCCATTTGATGACAGCCACCCCTGAATATTACATTTCTCCATTATTTTCAATCAATTTTCCTGGTCTGGTTAAATCAGACCAGCTGTTCTTTTTCAACCGACTCTCAAATATTTTTCTTGCCTATATCTCAAATGTTTCTTGGGTTCCCATTTTTCCAGCGTGGAGCAGCCGTCCTTCCTTATCACGTTAATTTTATTTCTTCACTTCTTTTTATTTCTTCACTTCAAGGAAACTTTATACATTCTACAACAACCGCCGTGCCCAATCCGTTTAATTAGTGCTATCAGTTTTTCGTATTGCATTCTCTCCAAGAAACATTAGTACATCGGATCTTATACTCGTCTTACTATTTTCATTGTACACGGTTTGTTTACCTTTCGGCACCTGCAATCTCCTCATTGTGTCCCAGTAACACAATGCACAACTTTGAGCCTGAATCCTGCAGAGAGATGGGGAATTTCTCGTGAACGGCAATTGTTCTGAACAACTCGCAGGTTCACTGCGCCTGTCGCGTCGAGTGCCAAGACTTACGATTAAGTTGGAGCGGATGAAGTGCGGTGTTTGCTCCGTCTCCCTTTTCTCGGGACGTCGCCAAGATGTGCTGGAGCTTTACCTCCACCGACCGAAAATGCACTTTTGGGACCTCGGGGCTAACCTTAACCTTAAAACAATCCAATAGACGCGTCCCCTGTGCGTCCCGCAGCAATTCTGCTTCCCTCGGCTCTGATGTGGCTATTTCCATTTCCTTTTTTCTTACGTCATTTATTGTGTACTTTTTCGACGGAAGTACGTGCCTCTTGTGAGTGCTCCCACATCACATCCTGGCTTTTCTCTCTCCTCGTATCTCTTGCGAGTGTTCTGTTCTTGCACCTTACGCGACTTCTGTCCTTTCATTGTTCTTTTCGTGTCTTTCATCTCTTGCAGCCACACCCATATTGTTTATCTTCCATTTCTATATGGGTATAATATTTTCTGGCAAGTTTCTCGTACATTCCATATCTTTTTCACGTGCTAAAACTATATATCTTCATTGCCCCTTTCATCTTTTGACGGTTTTGTTAACTTTTGAACTGGTTTGTAACTCTTGAACGGGTTTGTTCTCTGCGCGTAGATCGAAAGCAACACACGCCATTCTCTCTTCGCCTCATTTCTGCCCCGGACCGCTCCGCACCATCTCATCCTCGATCCATCCCCTATTCAACCCATTTCCGAATCAATGCATCTTCGTCCCGCACCATTCCCGCTTCACATCATTCCCGCTTCACATCATTCCCGCTTCTCATCATTCCCTCCCCTCACTACTCCCGCCTGCACCATTCCCGCCCCGCAACATTCTCGCTCCGCACCATTCCCGCCCTGCACCATTCCCGTCCGGCACCATTCCCGTCCGGCATCACTCACGCCTCACACCATTCACGCCCCGCACCATTTCCACCCGCATCATTCTCACTTGGCACCATTCACACCCGCTCCATTCCCACCTGGCACCATTCCCATCCACACCAATCCCGCTCTATTCCATTTCCGCGTCACTCCATTTCCGCCTCGCACCATTCCCACCTTCACCATTCCTGCCTCGCACCATTTTCGCCCCGCACCATTTCCACCTCGCACCATTCCCGCCCCGCACCATTCGCGTCAGGCGTTCCTAATCTCTCGTGGTTTCCAATCGTCTTTCTTGCCGATCCCGCACTTCTTGCAAGCCTCCGTAACGTTGCGCATCTTTTGTGTCGCTTCGGCGTCTCGCATCTTCTCCAACCCTTACCTGGTGAGTTCCCAGCCCTCACCCCCTCCCCCTTTTCTGTCGGCCGCATCTCCCACCAAGCACGTCGCCTGGCGAGCTCGGGGGCGACCGCTGATAACAGCCTCGGTGGCCCCCGAAGACGTTACCCGCGCGTAAATTTCGCGACCCCTCCTCGGCGTCCCCCGCCCCCGCCCCCCCGCCCCGCGGGGGGCGGCCGCCGCCGCCGCTGTTTCCAAACATTCCGTCCCGCTCCGACGCAGGTAAACACGCCCGCTTCCCCGCCCCTCCCTGCCGCTCCTCGCACGCGCGGGCGCTCGCCCGCTCGCCGCGCCCCCGGTGCCTCATAACTGGAAACTATCCGGGCGGGCGCGCGATAACTTCCACACGATGCCCTGTGGGCCGAACACGGCTTGTCGATGGGCCCACGATTTTACACGGATACGGTGTTCTAACGGTTGTGATTGATTGATTGATTGGTTGGTGTTTCCAGGCGCGTCAACTACTTAGGTCATTAGTCCCGTAAGTGTAGTGCGTGTTGTTTTCTCGGGGGATGGCGATGATCTTTTCCCCGCTGTATGGCGAGATCTGGCGCCGACCTATCGTCGACTAGCGGGGGACAAGCTGTAAACTCCCGACCGGTCTCCCGGCATGTGTGGTAGTGTAGTGCATGTTGTGTGTAAGTGTGCGTGTAAGAGGAGAGGATAGGACAAGGACAAGGAAGAGGGAGGAAAGATCGCGCGCGGTCCGTGGCCCGTTTGTTAGGGTACTGCACCGGCATTCTCCGGGTGTTGATCGGAGAAACCACGGAAAACTACCGATCAGAGCAGCCGGCCGCTAGAATTCTCCTCCAGACAGCGACTAACTTCGACCTCTAGCTGACAAGCTAGTGTCGAAAATCCTGCCGCCGTCGACTCGAACCTACGACCTCAAGGTCAGGTTGATGCAGTGAGCTGAGCCATCTCTCCCGGTTAACTGTTGTAATGTAGATGAAACGTATGATGTGTATTGTTTTTTGGAGGTAATGTAAGATATGGTCAATATTGTAAATTTCGTGTATTATACTTTTGAGAATTGGTGACTTGATGGATTGTTGCTGTGACATATCAAGGACGTGGTTTATAGTCATTCTTATCTTCATGGCAGGCAGTCATTCAAAATTTATTTTGTTAGCTAAACTGTCGAAATTTCGTTTCCACATTTTTGGTGGTTTTGATTGATTTCTAGTGAAAGTGAAATTAATATCACGATGCAGAGTAAATCTTCTTACAACTACGTTGATTTTTATGTATGGTATATTGTTTAAAATGGTAGTAGGGTATAGTTTTTAAAATTGTTAAGATAATTTCTAGGTAGTACATGTGAATTGTTACAAGATCTCACAAAACTTCTGCCTGAAAGTGTATCACTCGTACGTTAATGTAATGGGAAATTGAGAGATTTTTAACTTAATTATAATTATTAAATTATATACTTAATTATTTAACTATAATGTTGGTAATAATATATTATGTACTTGGCGTTCACAGTCTTGTAATAGCTGGTAGTGTCAATTTCCAAATCGTGAAGTAAAGGCTGTCCTAGATTGAGAGTACATAAACGAGTAAATAACGTTTAATTATCACCTAATGGATCCTACCAAATAAACCGTAATTTACCGCTCGGTACCGAATTTTGACTTGTGAGAAACATATCGAGCCCACTGTGTGGGGCTCATTGTCGCATCGCCGCAGTTCCCCCCACCCTCGCAAAGTTGCGGCCCGTCGCCCTCCGTCCCGGCGCTGCGACGCCTGAGTATGGCGCCTCCTCTTGTGCAGGTGCCGACTGCGACTCCACCTCCGATGACTCCTTTGTCAGTTGGTTCCTCGTCGCCCCAGGCCACGTTCTTCCTCGCATCCCTCCGCCGCTGGTGCCCTCCGCCAGTATTATTGGCAAGAGTGTAGATTACAATTTGTAATATAGATATAAAGAGTCCTTCTTCTTCTTCTTCTTCTTCTTCTTCTTCTTATTATTATTATTATTATTATTATTATTATTAGTTTTTTTGTCATTATTATTATAGATTCTGTAATATTAATTACCAGATTTACGTTATGATTACCAGATTAGAAGGCTCTTCCTTCGCTGCTTTTTCTGTACTTGCTCTCTTAACTCAATGGTCGCGTTTAAACTTTTAACAGCTCCATTCGTTCAACCACCGCCCAAAACATACTATTAGCTGCGTACGTTTCATTAATACTTGCACCCATATGTTCTCATATTCGAAATCTGGCAACATGTAGATCGCACATATTATTACTTTTTCTCCCTATAGTATAGAGAGGAAGTGTTTTGGAATCGCCTCCATTATAGGATCTCGAATTTTCGGTCGTAAAATCAATGTTTAAGGTTCATTTGTATAACTTCGTTAACACGTCAGGATTAAAGGTCTACGAGCGATATTCCCAAGATTTACATGTTTTGGAGTGTTTCTAGGACTTCTGCGATGCAAATTTGTTTCCTCGAAAGCATTGTTTCAAACCAACTTTTGAGTGCTTATTGCCATTCAGCCATTCATAATATCAAAGCTGGTCTATTAGACAAATATGGCTTAAAATTGTCTTAAGAGCTTTTCGAATTTTCGATGTTTCCTCCTTTAGCACCCTGTAGTATCAATATTACTTGTCAGTACGAAATGTAGTCTTAAACAGCAATTATTTGTTAAAAATTTCACGGTTTATAACCAATGATTGTAATTTACGTAGCCCCAGCAATTCTTTACCTCTTTTTGTTTAGCATTGATCACTTTCCTTGTCTGTTACTTTAAAACACTTCCAGTAACTTGCAGGTGTGCTTTGCGTCGGTACAATATGATTTACGGAAACAAAATATTTTTCTACTCTTCCTTAATGTTTCCCTCAGTTACCGCTTGATCCTAAACCCTTGTATTTAAAATAATATTCCCCCGATGATGAGAATATTAAATTACGTTGTTTTTTTTAATTCTTGCGTTGGCATTCAAATTAATTATTTTGAGATCACTCTCTATTCCGGGAGTTATTAAATACATTATCCTCACATAACATAATTATTCAACTATATTAATTTTCCACCATCTGTCGGTTTGGTGCAGGTGTAAAACCGAAGCAGTTATATCCTCGACACGCTCGTCGGCTAACAAATATTTAGCCGCTAAACGATTTAATTTAAAACTATTTTGGATTCCGTGAGTCGCGATCTAATCCATCCCCCCTTCCCCGAGACCTCCATAAACCTCGGCGGTGCTTTTTTGAGCCAGTGATTATGTAAAGTGCTGCTCCGGAGCGCGTCCGCGGAATTTACGACCGCGAGGCAATTTGGGAGCACGCGCGAGCGGCCGCCTGTATCTATCGTAGTTTTTTCCTCGGGATTTGGGCGCGCGCTAATTCAAAACCTCCCTGCTCCACCCCATCCCCTCCCACCCCACCCCACTCCATCCCATCCTTACTGACATGCTTCCTTATACTGACGCGATGCTTGTTCCTCACTGCCCTCTCTCGCCATGCCTGTTCCCCGTCGTGTCTCGTTCCCGTCATGTCTCTCCCTGCGCTATTTCATCCCCGTCCTGCTTCATCTCCGCCCTATTTCATCCCCGCGCTATCTCTTCCCCAACCTATCTCATCTCTGCCCCACCTCATCTCCACCCTATTTCATCTCAAGTCTATCTCATCCCCGCTCTACCTCATGCCACCCAATTTCTTCCCCGCTCTACCTCATCCCCACCCAATTTCTTTTCCGGCCTATCTCATCCCTATCCTGTCTCATTCCCGCCCTACCTCATCTCCGCCCTATTTCATTCCCGCTCTATCTCATCTCCACCCAATTTCTTCCCCGCCCTATCGCTTCCCCGCCCTATCTCATCTCTGCCCCACCTCATCTCCACCCTATTTCATCCCCGGCCTATCGCATCCCCGCCCCATCTCATCCCCGCCCTATCTCATCCCATCCAATATCTTCCGCGCTCTATCTCATCCCCGCCCTACCTCATCTCCTCCCAATTTCATTCCCGCCCTATCTCATCCTCGCTCTATCTCATCCCCTCCCTATTTATTCCCCGCCCTATCTAATCCCCGCCTTATCCGTCCCTACGCTGACTCCTCCCCTTCCCTCCCTTCTCCATCTCTCCTTCTTCTCTGCCAGCGCTCCACTATTTCCTACCACGCAATAAAAAGAAACGAAACGACAACAAATTGGTACTAAGCCAAAGAAGGCACTAGATATTGCCGAAAGTGAAAGGCGGTATTATCTCCTTATTACAGATGTGCAGGATTACTCTCCCTCCTTCCCCGCAGGTATTTCGCCGCTGCGCGTAGATCTCGTGGGATTATCTGCGGCTTCGAGAGCCGATCTCGCGACCTTTGGTTGTATCTCACGTGTTTCGTGCCGCGGTCGATGAGGTGCCGGCGGAGGCGGCGCGAAGGGGAGGGGGTAAGTTGGATTCGATTTTGCCGCGAGGCGAAGCCGTGAGACGCGGAATGGAGGGCGGGGCGCCGCATGCCTGTGAGAACGGGCAAGACGCCGCAAGCGCTAACGTGGATGGAACAGATTGGGGAATACAGAAATGAAGCAAAGCGCTGGGGACAAAAGCCTATACGCTTAATCGGATTCCATGGTATAACGGTCAGCGTATCGGGTTGTTGTTCCCAAGATCGCGGGTTCAAACCCGATCGAAGCCGTGGATTTATAAGGGCGAAAATAAATCGCCTTCCTTTGGAAGATAAGTAAAGCCGGCTGTCCCATGCAGTAGATTTACTGCATGTAAAAGGTCCTGAAGCCTAAAAGAAGCCTCTGATTGTGTGCTAAATTCAAAGCACCTGTTTCGTCGCCTGGGTAATGCCTTGTTTCTCCGCTAGATGGTGAAAGAAGCATAGCGAAATTTGCGTGGTCATACGTAAGAGTGGGTCTGATGGCCCGAGTTTCGCTACATTATATAAGGCATTATCCTGTCCTATCCAGGTGAAAAGCAACGAAGGCAAATTTTGGAAAGAATAATGCGTGAACGTTGCGTGCAGAGGACGGGAAAGTGGAAGAAATGAAATATCTTTTTTTCTTTATCAGCATTATAAACAACATTTTCTGTTGCAAGAAATCGTTCATTAAAGAGCTTTTTACGGCACAAATGACGTATTAGATTTTACGGCACGATTGATTGCGTCTTCACGCGGCAGAGGTATCCGTGAACGGAACAGTCGTCCACCGCTTTCTCGCACAGATGTCAAATACTCTAGACGTCACAAGAACGCTGTTTCGCAAAATTAAGTCTCTCTCTAAACAATATATAAAAATGCTTAACCACGCTCGTGACACCAAGGGTCCCTGGATGGTAGACTGTTTGGGGACTCCGGTTACTTCCTCGCAATCGAATCCACGAAAAGGCAATGATATTACGACAAAATGATTTCGAGAATTACTTCCGTGTTCATGTCCAAATAAAGGTTGTAAACATTGTTTCGCGAGAAGTGAAGAGCTTAAAGAAGTGAAGAGGAGGGTAAGAGAAGTGAATATCCGACCCTCAGAGAGCAGAGTGTGCAGGACGACGGGAAAAGCATTACTCGGTGTTCCGGAACGGAGTGAGAACACGAGGCGCGTTTTGAACGTCGGCTGGTGGATGCCAGGATCACGAGGTTCGCCATCGGAGTACAGCGAAAGAACGGCATTCGCGGGGCTGGGAGCAGGCAAGCGGGCAGGCCGCGGGGAAGGGAGAGGTGGCGAAACGGAAGGAGACGTGCGCAGGGCACAACGGGTGGAGGGGCGATGGGGGCGGGCTGAGCGGGGTGAGACGGGGCAGAGACGGAGCAGAATGCGGAAGAAGAACCGTCACGGGGCTCGGCGGGGGTGCGAAGTGGGAGGGCGGCGAAGCTTGGCGCGGGGCGATGTGAGGGGCGGGGCGGGGGCGGGGCCGGGGCCGAGCTCGAGGATTTCGCGGGGGTTTGAGGAACAGCCGCGAAAGCCCGGCGCCCGCCGCCCGCCGCCAAGACGCGGGCGGCCTCGGGATCTCAGGCACCCGGGGATTCCCCGGACTCTGCCCCCCTCTCCCAGGAACGCCGCCGCCCCCGCCGCCGTCGCTTTTGGCAGCGCTGCCAACCGCGTCCGGCATGCGTTGATTGGCTCTGGCTCACGTATCTGGATTGCCGAGGAGACAGTACCGGCAGAGAAAAGAAGACGGTCGACATCTGAGCGGAATGTAGAGCTTTCGTCGGCCCAGAGTTATCGTGTGAATAATGATTGATTGTTAACGGGGCGCGTCAACTACTAGTCTTTAGTCCCGTAAGTCTCGTTCATTTTTGCTGGGGAGGTGACGGTGGTCATCCACCGCTGCATGGAGAGATCCGGTGCCGACCTATCGTCTGCTAAAGGGTTTTCCCCTAATCAGGTATCTCCCAACAGTGGGGATTCGTCGCAGCCGGGGCGAGCCCTAAGCTCCCGATCGGTCACCCGGCATGTGTGGTCGTGTAGTGCATGTTAGTTGTGTGTAAGGGGAGAGGATAGAACGAGGAAGAGGTAGGAAAGATCGCGCGCGGTCCGTGCCCCTTTTGTTAGAGTGCTGTTCCGGCATTCGCCTGGTGTTGATCGGAGAAACCACGGAAAACTACCGATCAGAGCAGCCAGTCGCTAGAATTCTCGTCCAGACAGCGGCTGAATTCGACCTAACTGACAAGATGGTGTCGAATATTTGCCACCGTTGAGACTCGAACCTAGGTCCTAGGACCTCCCAGTCGGAGGGACTGCAGTGACATCAGTTGATGCCCTGAGCCATCTCTCCCGGACGTTTCAATAATATTCAAGGATGTTATGAGGAAAGAATATTAAAATGTACTTCTATGGGATGTACACATTCTCGATGAACAGTATTTTGTTGTATATCTTGCTGTATTCCGGCCTTTTATTCAGACCTTTCTGCTCTATTTTTGTAACCTTCATTTTATTCTTGTCCATTGTAATGAAATGTTCGAATGACGAGAATTTTTTGTTTTTGTAGCGGCCCTTTGAATCTCTGGCAATTATCTTTTGTACGCTTGATTGTTCGGCCACAAAGCACTTTAGAATACATTCAATATGGTATATATTGTCCAAATATAATCTATTCACAATGTATAAATACGTAGCTTTGACTATCAGCTTTTCACTATTACCTTCTGGGAATAGCATACATTCGAGAGAGAAAATGTTTTCGTAAATTCCTTAACAAAGTCTGATTCAGTACAAAATTAGGATGAAATTTGGAAATTTCCGTTGATTATCATGCCAGTGTAAAAAGTAGCAATCCATAATCGATATTCCCTCAAAGTCCCAAATTGTACAGGTTTATCTACGGGCGAATGAGAGGGTACTTTGAAGCGGAAACGTAATAACATGAAACTGTTTAAGATTTCCTTGAATACATCTGAAGACTGAATCATTTTTTTGGAAAAGCACACAGTATTTTTTTTCGTGTTTGAATTCGTCTCCGCCTCTCCGAGATGTATTTATTCGCTTATAGAAAATACGAAATACCTTCTCTTTGTTGAAGAGCGTAATCAGGAGCTTCTCGTTACTTCGTGCCGCCTGGCAATGAAATTATCCGATTTTTTTTCCCTGTCGTCTATTTCCCGGCAGTTGCGGTTTAATTTGATTTGGACGAAACGAATTAATAAAATGGGCAATTCATGCGAAAGGAGATGGGCGGATGGATTCTCGCTTCTTGTCTGCTCTTTGGTGGCTGCGCTGCGGAGGCAGCGGCCGTCACTACTGTTTTCAAATTCCGGGCATATTTTCAACCGCTGCAGATCGGATGCAAAAACTCGGATTTCCTGGATCTTCGATTTGCGCGTCCTGCGTGGAGGACTGGAAGTTAGGAGCAGTTGGCAAAACAAAAAATATGAGATGATAATGGTCGAGTGAAAAGATAAAAAAAATCTCAAGGTCGTATAAAATGAGGAAATATATGAAAAGTGAAAGAGCCAAGGATGATGAAAAGAACTCAAAGTTTGTGAATCATATTTATTACAGTATTTTCAGTGCTTGCTTTGAGAAAATATGCTTTTATGAAAATATTATATTCCTTTTTAACTGTTCACTAAAACTCAATTTTTTAAAACTCGTGTGATCTCACAAATTTTTTATTATTTGGAGAGTAAATATTTTATTACATCTTGATCTTTCTTTATCTGTTTATAACAAACGCGTATGAATTTATTTTTGCCCCCACTTTTATATATCTTGACAAACTACTATAGTGAGGGGATAACCCGCATGTAGAAACCAAATATTTGTCTCGTTGGCGATATAACCTGTGACAATGACAGTTTTTGGACAAACTTTTTGAAATGGATGTACAAGTATCTGCTACGTATTAGTATTTATGCTTTAGATGCGTAGAAATGACTAGCTGTGAAATGTCCATGCATTTATCAATGTTGAAATGCTACATTTTAGTGGCCATTTCGTCTTCTTCTCTCATTCTTCTGTCGTGAGATTTCAAATTTCGTGCCAGAATCAAACTTTTTTTATGGGTACAGCATTGGCCTGAAGTTGAGATCACCTGTGTCGGACTTGCCGCCAGCTACAGAAGACGTCGGATGCTCTGTTCAACCGTTAACTGGCACAACCTTTTTTGGGCCGTATCTGGTAGAATTTTTAAGACAAGGCACTCACAAAACTTCACTCAACGTTTTTTAGCAATATATAACATATTTACATTTTCATGAACACAATTATGTTTTGAAACATTTATCACGTTCTCTAATTGCTTTAGTTCATAACAGTACACTTTCCACTTGTTATAGAAATTTCATATAGTCTTTGTTTTAAAGGTCAAACCTATTTGGGAGATCCAAGGAATGAAATCGGCTAAGTCTTTTTAAGGCTTGACGTTTGTCGAGTATGTAAGGTGGTTTGGGTGATTTTTCTGGGCGTTGATGATATTATTAAGAAATGGATTAAGTTCCTTAACGTATTGTGGATACGTGTAAATAATTGTGCATTGTTTTATTTGAAAAACCACAGGACATTGGCAAGCAATGTTAATGTTTTACTGGAATCATTGTAGTATCTCCAGGTTTGAATTTGTTGCTCTGCCACTTAGTTGTATTCTGTATGTCCAGACAGGTTTTAAGATTAATTGGTAAATGAGTAGTTTGTTAGTCAAAGAGAGAGAGAAAAAGAGAGAAAGAGAGAGAGAAGATGAAGAAGATCCATGAACGACTGCGAGTGAACAGTTTCATTGCATTTTATTACAAATGCATCAACATTGTAATTATGCATATTTGCCTACTGTTCTGATGAAACAGATTGTAAATAAAAAATATTTAAAATAAATATCTGGTACAAGGAAGACTGCTCGATCACGTGATGTTTTTATCAATAGCCATTTATTTTGTCAATGAAAATTAAGGGAAATATTAATAATAAACTACAATGCTATCCCAAACTCGAAGTGATTTCTGTTTTTTTCACTAAGTGGGCTACTACGAACTATATATGTGAATAGCTCTTATTGTGACAATTGTTAATGTCAAGCTAACATTTTAAAAACAATGGATGAGGTAAATTTAATTAAAAATCTATTTTTCCTTATTCAAAGAACATTGTCAAAGCACATTTTGTCTCGCTAAACTTGCCATTGAAAAAGCACAGAAATGTACACATTTATGGTAATCTATTAATTGTTTATTATCTGCGTCAATACGACCATTATCTCTCTCTACAATGTAATATTTCATTCTTCTCGTTCAATGTAATATTTCATTCAACTTCTCGAAATTCTTCTCATTACCTCTAACAACTGCTTTTGACGGAACGGCTTCACCACGTAAACGACTGCATCTGTCAGTCATTAAATTCTATTAAAATTACATTTCACGTCATGCCTCGAATTCACATGCTCTCTAAACAAAAATTAGCATCTAAAGAACTATCTGTGAAGTGTGTCCTAACGATGCATGTAATCTGTGAAGGACTGTATATACAGTAGTTTTCATGCAGATTGGATGTACAGAAAATGTGCAATCCTGATTGCACGATTTCTGCATGAAACCTTTTGAGCATGTTCGTATTTTCAAGCAGAAAGCTTAGTTTGACTCAAGTGTCTCTAGCGGCAAAATCGTTCACAAACGGATTTGTTTACCCGACGCGACGGTAGTAGGATAATTCGATTTTGTGGTTAGGTGTATCAAGGTCCGTTTGTGTGGCATGATTTTGTGATTAACTAGCTCCTTCCCTGTCCCTACCTTCCTGTTTTCCTTCTATATGCTCCTCATGGTTAATTAAATATTAATAAAGATCACACAGCCTACTGTCACCGAATGTACTCGGACGGCGCAATTCAGTTGTTACCCGGTAGACCCCTTAGCGGCGTCTTGTGGCGATTCTTACAAAATTCTTACAGAAAATGTACAGACCGTGCATACGCGACTTTTGACTTTTAAACTTCAAGTTTGAGATCTTAAAGTTTCTGTAGAGAAACTGTATGAGGATCTGCACGAAAACTGTACCGCGTATACCCGCCTTGAGACACCTTCAAAAAAATAATTGGCAGTCATTCGGAGAAGATGCGAGTCTCTTGTAAGCCAATTTCTGTGAACACTGATATCCTCTCAAATAAAATGTGGACGAAAAGGGTCATCTAGTTTCGAAGATTATTTAAGTTCTGATAAAGAAAACAATCACGAGGGTGTCGTAGACGCCATCGCACCAGATAGGGTTAAGAGGGCAATGTAACAATAAATTAAATCGTGACGCAAATTCAAGATGACCATAACAAACATGCTATAATTTGAAATACTAGCGTGAGGATGGGGATACTTAGTGAGGTATATTACACACAAACAGACTAAGTACTCGGGATACCAATTTATAAGGGACTCCAGTGATATTAAACATAGTTAATATTAGTTCATAAAAATGTAAATATGTTTTAATAATATATTATTCAATTCCAAAACTCACGTTATGAATGTTTTTTGTTACGAAAGTTTAATATTTCAATAACATAATGGGGGCTTATAGTTTTGTCAGGGTTTGGGTAGAGTTCCTAGATACAGAGTCGCGCATTCCATCCATCGATCCCGCCATTTTATATCCAATTGTCAGGAGAATTGAAACTGTGTCGTCTTTTGTATGAATCTACTCCAAACCAATATTAATAGTCTTGAAAATCTTCATAATGGCACCAAATGTTATAATTTCACTTCAGTACCTGATTGATGCCTGACGTAGATGTCGAGTAAGTGGATATTAAATGGCGGCGGTTGTACTACTCTCTGTATCTAGGGAATGTAGGTTAGGGCTCCTTGCGGCTACTCACTCGTAGATGAGGTCGATGCCGTTGCTGACGTTCTTCGAGAAGGCGCGCCACACGCGTGCCGCCTTGCGAAGCAGCCTCGGGGGGAGGGTTGGCGGCGGCGGCGGCGCCGCTGAGGACGACGGAATATCAGGGGCGCTGACGTGCGTCTGGGGACATGGACAGTCGGTGAGGACACCTCCTAGTCATCTGAACCGAAACAGTACCTTCACAAGCGGGGCATGGGCCACGCGCCACCTTTCCGTCCTCATCTTTTGAAGGTCGCTTTTAAACAACTTGGTCATATTGCTGACCATCGTGAATGTTTTCACCGTTGGGGAAACTGATGTACGAACACCGTAAGGACAACACGAATACGCACACATAAACACCCATGCCCGAAGCGGAGATTCGAACCCGCGACCCTTAGAGCCGAGGCAGGAACCTTGGCCCTTGAGCCTTAGCGACCTCAGCGATCCGACCGGTCTCCTCATCTATGTCCCCTCTTCTCTTACATTCACCAAGAGCCGATTTACTCGCTTACATTTAGCAAACGATTTAGGATGCTTTAACGAACGTGCGCATGTGCATAGCGTCATCAGAGTAGAGGGCGTTAAACCTCGATAGTACGACTATCGAAAAACTATTGTTATTCTTGAAATGAACTATCGAATAATATCGATAGTACTATCGAAACATAAAAATGTTAAAAAACTTATGATTTTCGATAAATTAGATGTTTTTCAGTAAATAAATAAACCACAATAATATTGTGATACATATTGTACGAATATAAAAAAAAGGTAATTCAAATAAACCAATTTTTCCAACAAATTCTCTGACATTAAATGCAAACTTATTTGAAAATATGTAAAATATTGTAATTCTTTTTCAGCGTAGCAACTTCGAAAAACCATTAGCAAATACTGTAGTACGTCAATAAATCTTGACAATATAAAATAGGTTAGTATAGGTCTTCTCGCATAAAGGCTATTGGTATATTTACTCAAACAATTGACGCTCATTGACGCTCGTGAATGTGAATTTTGTGTTTCTTTCTCTTATTAAGAAAATATAAAGTCGAACTAGTGTGTGAACCTGCGATCTCTATTTACTCGTATTTACATTTAACGAGAGATAAATAGAAGTTGAATTATGTTGCCGAAATATGGTAATTGAAAATAAATTATTTAAGTGTACATTTAATAAAAAATTGATTCCGATAGTGTGCGATAATTTTCAGAAGTATCGCTAGTTTTGATATAACGACACTATCGAATACTATCGATAGTGCCATCGAGGCTTTAACGAGCTTTACTTCAGAGGCAGTGTGTACATGCGCATGCTCGCTGAAATTCCCGAAATTGTTCGTCAAAAGGAGGCATGTAAATTGCGTCTTGAACTGCACTACCCTGCCACACATGTCGGAAGCCTACGCTTCGGTTTTTCTTTCTTGGCGTACGGGGGGGGGGGGTGCCAAGTCAAACAAATGCAATATCTCGCGGTATTTCGGTGTAGTTCTTGGTTGTGTTGCTAGCAGTCGCATGATCGCGACTGTATCGATCAGTGCTGGCGATCATGCGATTCCTGGCGGCACAACGGAGAACGACGCAAAATACCGTGAGATATCCATTTTTTTGACATTCCCCCGTGCGCCAAGATAGAAAAACCGAAGTATAGTCGGGAGTGTAGAGCTCATCCCCCTCTGGGGCGGTGCCCCGCCGAAGGAATTACCTAGAGGGGGAACCCTGCTTGCCCATTTGTAGACCGATGCTGGATATCATGTACCAGCAGAAGAGCAACACCACCTTCCGAGTTGTAAGTATTCTACACCCACGGGACTAATGACCATAGAAGTTGACACGTCCGAAAACACGAATCAGAGTCGATTAAAAGTTCTACTTGACTTCCAATATGTTGTTGTCAGCTGATGTATTGGGATAGTGGTCAGATCTGAAATAAAATAAAGGCATTATGAGTTAAGTTAAATTTCAGAATCTTCATTAACGAAATAGATAATATCTCTTGATTAAATTTATTCTGATCTCAATTTTACCTCAAAATAAAAGTTTTTCTGTCCAAAGTTAGCCTCTTTCCGGAAAGTAATTACATTACTTTCTCTTTTTACCTTCGTAAGGGCGAGAAAGTAAAAACTAGAAAGAACATACTTTTAAGTGTCCATAATTCAAAGAACTTCTAAATCATTTGAGTGGTATTTGACTGTAAGTTCGATTTAGACGACACGTTAAACTCTTTATTGTCCATTATAACTTTCGTTCATGAAAGCATTGGAACAATTTAGGATTGTGTACAGTATGTACCAGAATGCTTTCTCTGCAAAATATGCATACGGCACAGCAATACGTAAAATAACACATTTTCTGTATCTAATTTTATAAAATTATTGATGCTTTAAAACACAAAACAAATTTGTGTTAAAAATGACAACAGTAAAATATTAAAAGTTAAAATACAACATCCATGTAAAAAGTAATGAACATTTCTGTTCAATAAGGAACAAATGTTCCCAAGATAACTCGAAACAACCTCCGACATCCTTAATGTGAGGGGATTGTAACAGCTCGTTTGGCTTCACTGGCGGCCATTGGAGATACGCGTGCAGAATGTAGCGTGGCGGGCTGGACGCACGCGCGCGCTCTGGCTAATGGAGTGCCAGGCCCCATACGGCAGCGCTCAGCACCGCATCGCCTTCAGGGCCTGTGAACCCAGGCGGCCTCTAACGCCCAAGCGTAATGCTACGTAGCTAAAGTATTCGTTGTAAGCAGTAAATGTTCGAAAATAACCACCCCTTGAAATAAGTGCTCGCAATTTATTCGTGATGTGTTGATACTGGCCCCCGTCCCTTTTAAATTTATTTATTGGAATTCTGTATTTTATGTGGTAGCCGAAGCTTTCCACCACTGAAACATTATTTCAAGTAGGAAAATATTTAAATTCAAATGAAACTTTCATCACCTATGATGCTTTGAAAATCGGTTTGTTTCCTTTCAGTGAACATAGTACACAGTGTTCTTAATAAGATATAAATTAATTTGTGTGAAACGAGTTAAGGCTTTTAAATATTCTACAGAATATTCTCTACGGATTTACATCCGAAATACTCTTATGGGAATATTTGGTACGCGAGGATTCGCAGAATGACAGCAAATTTTGGCCTGTGGAAACAAAATGAAAGCATTTTGAATTATTTCTGTTTTATTACCACAGAAGCAAACATATTTCATAGAAGGAGACAAAATTGGAAATATTTGAATTCTCTTGAGTTTATGATCCATATTTTTTAAACCTGAAATCGCCGATGTTTTTGCTCGGAAAAACAAATAGACAACGCGGAATGACTCATACTGCATTGCTTTGTACATCACTATAAAGCAAGATAGTTCCAACAATTCTGCGTGCAACTATCTAGTTCGTTGCACCAATAAAATATTTCTATGTCCATGTAATGTTTTATTCGCGAGCGAACTTCATTAATTTTAGATCTATTTTAAAATAAATGGGGATAATCGTTTCAGTTATCAGATAGTCTGATAATTGCGAGAATAGAAAGCACGGAAATGGAAAATGAAATTAAAAAATTTGGAATCTTAAAAAGCACAAAAGCTTCATTTGTCTCAGGCAGCAGCAAGAATATAATTGATCAATTCCTTTGGGGATCCAAAATACTGAACACATCATTTACACTCCCTTTCATGCAAATATCTACCATTGTGAGTTCTGACACTGCCCCGTAAATAAACTTTGCCGCTACTTGAACCATACTTTCTGTGTTTCTACCAAATGTTAACAATTTAAGAATATGTGTCATAAGAGAACAACATTAATAATAATAATAATAATAAAAATAATAATAATGATAATTTAAGGAGGATGCACAAAATTTGTTTACAACCCTGTATAAGGAAACTCTTCGTTGTAGCAATTCCATATATTTGTACAAACAAGTTGTATCTTGAGGAGGAATTCTCCGACATTTTTTGTGAAGTAGAGGAGTAACAAAGAAATATAATAATAATAATAATAATAATAATAATAATAATAATACTCATAATGTTAATAATTTTTAATAACAATAATACTTTTAATAATAAGTGAGACACAAAAGATGTTCAAGAAATCGTTATAAGACAAACCACTCCTCAGACAGTAACTGAACAGAATGGACAAGATACAGATCAATAAAGAGCAATCAATTACGTGGCTTAAAAGGGAAAGAATGAAGCCAGAATCATAAGCACTTTGTAATAGCTGCCCAAGATAATCGCTTGGGAACACATTATGATAAAGTGGTTCTCAAAATTTCCCATGATGAAAAATGCCGTATTTGTCAGGAACAAGTAGAAAACCATTGATCATATCGTCTCATCTCCAATTCAAGCATAGATAGCATACTTGAAAAGACACGATGTAGGTACTTTCACGTGGCAGATCTGTACCGCTCTCGAAGTTCCAAACACATGCCCCAAGTGGTACGAACACTCACTAACCGGTGACGTCTGTTGGATTCTATATAATATTGTACGTCTATAAAAATTCAAACTCATCGCAAGATATAGGCAACCAAAGCGAATATTGTTCCGAGAGAGAGGAGAAATTATTGGAGAAAAAATATGTCTACTTGTAGATGTTGCTGTGCCCTGTGATCAAAACGTCGTAACCGAGGAGGCAGATAAACGTCTTAATTACAAGAGTTTGGAAATCGGGATCATCCAAGAGTGGGGCGTAAGGGCACAGGTCGTACCGGTAGTCATCGGAGCTCTGGGATTTGTTTCGCAAAATCTGTGTAAGAACTTGTCTAAACTCCCAGGTAATTCAAAAGTCTGGGAAGTGCAAGAAATGACTTTATTTGGAACAGCCCACATTTTGCGCAAAGAATTGTAGAGACACCGACAGTTCCTAGATGTACTCCTCAGGTAGCTGGTTGCAACCTGGAGTAGATTTTATATTCAGCCGACTAATAACATCTTTAGTTGTGATATAGAGGATAAATAATAATAATAATAATAATAATAATAATAATAATAATAATTTGTGTAAAGTATTGTAGAGGCACTGATAGTCACAGGATCTGCTCCCTAGGTAGCTGGTTGCAACCTGAGTGAATCTTATATTCAGCCGACTCATAACATCTTTAGTCGTTATGTAATTGGGAAAATAATAATAATATAATAATAATAATAATAATAATAATAATAATAAAAATAAACAATTTACTGCATCAGAGAGCCACTTGAGCTGCAGGTAAATTTCTAGAAGGTAAGAAAATAGACATTGTGAACAACACAACGTATTACCAGTTTCCCCTCCCCTTCCGTCTGAATCGCCTACCTCTTCCACGTCGACGGTGCCATTGGCGTCGCCCGCCGCGTGAACGTGCCCGAGCAACAGCACGGCGGCGGCGGGCGACGGCAGCGACTGAGGGCGGCGGCGCGGCGTCTCATGGTGTTTGGGGCCTCGGCCTCGGCGACGGCGGAGGCGGCACTGCCAGCCTGTAGCAATAGCCGCAACTTCTCTGTCCGCCACCCGCCGCCCGCCGCCCGCCGCCCGCCACCCGCCTTCGCCCCCTCGTGGCCGCGCGTGGCGTTTGATTGTCGTCCTGCGGCCGGGGCACGCTTGATTTGCGTGTGGGCGCGCCGCCGCCGCCGGGACACAGTGGACCCGAATGACACGAAATCCGCCATTCTGTGAGATGAAGTTTTTGACTATTTAGATCAGTGTGGTCAAGGTTGATGCCACGAGCGGGAGTTCGTGGCGCGAGTGCCACAGTGGACCCGAGCGGTGACACGAAATCCGCCATTCTATGAGGTGGAGTTTTTGATTATTTAGATCAGTGTGGTCAAGGTTGATGCCACGAGCGGGAGTTCGTGGCGCGAGTGCCACAGTGGACCCGAGTGACACGAAATCCGCCATTCTATGAGGTGGAGTTTTTGATTATTTAGATCAGTGTGGTCAAGGTTGATGCCACGAGCGGGAGTTCGTGGCGCGAGTGGCCACAGTGGACCCGGGTGACACGAAATCTCCCATCCCTATTGTAAAACGGCGGGGTTACCAATAGTTCCCTTTCCCGACGCTAGTTGCGCAGAGAAGCTCGCGGCATGATACGGTGCCACAACGCGTGTCATTACCACCCTTGAAGACTTTCACACCACTGATTTAGATGCGAGCATTTTAGCCACTGAAACACGTTGAATCGGAACAAACATTCCATAGAATTGGTGAAAATTGAAACAAAATTTAAGTTTTTATTTTATTTTCCATTCTATTTATTTTAATTAAATAAATAATAATATAACGTAAAAAATACAATTTAAAAATAAGAAAATCAACTCAAATTTGGTTTCGTTTTCCACTAATTCTGTGGAATGTTTGATATGATTAATCGTGTTTTTCCTTTCAAGAGGAGAAGAATCGATTGACACTTACTGCAATATTTCAATGTACTCAGAAAGTTTCCATGGAATCTCATAAACAACGTTTCGGGCAGGCTCGCATCTCCAGTTGAGATGTTGCAAGAGAATCAATTTATATATAATTTTAATGTAACATTTTTATTGTTTTTACATTCATATTTTATTGCTCAGTACAGATGAATCTGATGAAGTGAATATCAGTGAAGTCCAGAAAACGTTGTTTAAACTATAATTGCAACTATGCCACCATAAATAGCATAATCCCCGTTGTCTTTGGCTTAGCCACCAACACTTTGACGTCTATTAGATAATTTATGACACATTTATGACGAATACCTACCGTGTGGTTTTATCATAGCTTGTAAATCATAGAATGCATGAATGACATCGATGTAATTTTTTCTGCCGAAAGGAGTCGGTACGTTTCATCTCTCTCTCCCCCTCTTTTACTCTCACTCTCACTCACACACACACACACACACACACACACCACACATACTCATACACTCACACACATACTCATACACTCACACACACACACACACACACACACACACACACACATACTCATACACTCACACACACGCAAACACACACACACAATCACTCACTTTTGGGCACTCATGCGCAAAGTAATACTAAATTTCACCCATAATTATTTCATCTACGCAGGTAGTTGAATACTATTTTATATTGTATTTAGTGTTATGGCTCAGGTTTTGAAACCCGTTTCTGTTTCATTATTTCTTTCTTTCCTTCACACCGCGTCTTCGGTCCATTTCGGCCAGTGTGCTCCTACCGCCGCCGCCGCTGCGGTGTCCCACCGGAGCCTCGTCTTGGCCGCCGTTGTGGTGCTTACATCGGCGTGATTGGCAGCGGCTGCCGATACCCTTTACGGTCATCATTCGCTACGGTGGAACCCCAACGTTCGTAGTTATGCGAATATCTGCATTTTCCTCCACCTTATCAAGAATCTCTGTTGATTTGGTTTTGTTTGGGTGGCTTGGTGGAACGTATGCATTTGGATTTGCGAAGATGAATCACCGTAACATAGAGCTACATTCACTTTTGCGTGATAGTATGGACTAAATAAGGCGGTTAATATGTGTTCTTTGGGACAGAAAGTGCTGGGTAATAAAATGCAGGAGTTGGACGTGCTTCAATTAATGTTATGCAAGAAGGGAAAGGAGCGTGTGTGCTCGATAGTGGTTTAGAAAGACGCCACTACATATTAAACTCTTCCATATTTTGAATAACAGAAAACAGTTTTAAAAATTGTTTTGGGTACGTAAAAACGTGTTCATGGTTATGAAACGGTTGAGGATGTTTTAGCATTTTTAGCGACCAACTCGCACAAGCGTGGCCAATACGGTCAAGACGTGTTCGTCATTTACTAAGTAACGGTGCTCGCCAATACATCTGAGAATATATTATTTTCAACCACAGTGCTCGCCAATACATCTGAGAATATATTATTTTCAACCTCATAACGTTTATTTTTCAAAACTGATATTAATGCTTTATTTTGAGGGTTGGAAAATAGTCAAGTAAGAATTGTTTAATGTGACAACGACAATAATTTAGTAACAGGTACTTTCCCTGTAACATATATTTAATTTACATACATATTCCATGATAACGCAGTCCAGTTTCTTCTCTTTGCTCTCGTCCAAAGAGGAAAATGGATAATAATAGGATAAAGTGACCGAGATGGATGACTACTTCTGAGAATGGAGAATCGTAACTAGTTTCTTATTGATGTTACAATTACTGCTTGAAGTCGTGCTGTGACAAACGCAAATATCATTTAACAGTTAAAAATCACTATCGTTTATGGAACAAATTCGTACAAAGTCGAAAATACTGGACTCTGGTTTCATAATAACAGGTTTCGTTTTCTCTCTGTGTGTTATTGATGATGCGTCATTTTGAAGTACAGTTGTAAGTCAACGTTTAAACGAATATCTGAATGGAGCGAGTTAAAGACGGAGGCGCTATTACGAGAGATACATTTTAAAGGCTTTCACTGATGGAGTGGGCTGACTTGTCCCTTTGAATTTCGAACTACTTAGCGCAATCCCTGGCTCAATGCATTCGCAATATTTTAGTAGTGATTTGGGGACGGTCTTGTTAGCCCAATGGCGTTCGTGGAATCAGCCCGCTCCAGAGCTGTCCCTCCCCTAATTGGGATTCCTCAAACAAATCAATCTGTCAGTTCGCTCGTGCGGGCGGGGTCGGGGGGAGGGGCATGTGCAGGGCAGGGGCATGGGGATTCCTGCGAGCCTTCCCCTCCACTAGTCTCCTAGGCCCCCCCTCCCTCTCTCCACCCCCCCTCCGACCACGCGACCGATCGATGGCGAACGCGGCACCTCCACCATAGCTCGGCGAGGTTTAAAAGGTACAGCGCACGAAAAGGGAATTGCAGAGCGAAAGGAATTCCACGAGGAGGAAGCGCAGCGGAAGCCGTTTAAAGGAAATGCTACTTGTCATGCGGATCTTCCGCTTAATTGTAGGGAGGGGGAAACATCTGAAGAACACTTACAATGAACGTAAATACTGGATTTTGCTTCGCTTTTCCGGGTGAGTGTCAGACACTCACGTGTGACACTATTATTTGTGCTTGGGTAAGTTAAAGTAAGTTCAGTTTGTGACCTCTAAAGTTTAGAGAAATATTGATAGCGAGAGAATTTGAGTTTGGGCCTCACGATCGATCTGTCACAAATAGTGATGATAATATATGTAAAAATACTCATTTTAATTACAAGTCTTCCATTCGTAACTAAGTTAACATTAAAATGTAAAATTCACAAGGTATTGGTAGTACTTGTATAACTCGAGGAAAATTAAGTAATTTTATCTAGTGTGGTACGTCGTGCAGGATGTTTTCAATAAAAACAAATTAATTATATTTGGAATCAAATTAAACTGTTGCGAGAATGAATCTGCTTGTGTTCTGTTTGGATCTTAATGTGTGTTTATTGAAAGCTTTCGCGGAGAGAGATAAAGAAATTACAATAAAGTTGACGGTTCAGAAAGAAAGCCTTTTTGAAATAGGGAGAGATTAGTTAATCGCTCAGATGAAACTCCATGCGGTCAGATCCTTTTAAATATTGATGAAAGTGTAGAAATTTCCAACCAGTGTTCTCCCAAAAGCTTCTCAGGCATATTATCGTTGCGCAATGAGATGAAGAGAACATTGTGAACACCCTCTCTACAAAACAGAATGCTCAACAACGTTTTCTCATTGGGCCTTAAGGGAAAAAAAATTTTTGACGCGTCATTAAAAAAGCTACTATTCCGCAAATTATACGAAAGCAACGGTAGAAATTAATAAAATAAGACCAATTAAATGTTTAATTTGCATTGAAGCATGAAAGAAATAATTTTTATATAACAAAAAATACAAATTTATTTTAATGTTTTACTGAAGATGATCATTAAAATTTTAAAAGCGCCCTTATAACTTTGAAAGATATACTGCAATATTCAATGGATTACCTGACTGAAGTGGACACTTCATGACTGAGAGAGAGTGTTTATTTTGTGCGAAATGACGAAGGCGTAACATAGATTTGTGGGAGGTGGTTTTTCCTATTCCCCTTCCTTCTAAACCAT